>JAODIE010012929.1:73087-139304 GCA_027575565.1 Diploeciton nevermanni
TAATAACAAAGTTAACCGTTTAAGTTTTAGAATAAAAAACAAGCAGCACAAGCATAAGCAAAAAAATATTAATACAAAAAACAGTGTTGTCACCGCCATTGTTGCAGCATTCGTTTCGGCTTGCTTCGACAGCTGAAGTGCCAATTCAAACAACTGTACCAATTTCAAACGGGTAAGTTCTGATTCAATTAATTTTGTTAAAACCTACTTACAAGAAAACTACACAATGATTATTAAAACCAATTTGATATAAGCCTTTTATAATGTAAACTACCTGTGTATTTCAATAGTTATTTAAAATTTTCTTGTATGTAAGCCTTCTATTGATATTACTCTTTCATAAAAATTTGTTAATATTTCAATAAATAAATTCAAAAATGACAACAATTATTTTTTCTTTTAATTTGATGAAATAAAAGTTATAAAACTCTACCAAATTTAGAGTACGAAAGACGTGAATACTTATATCTTAATCTCTAGCTATAAAGAAAGTTTTAATATTTTATGTTTATTAGTTTGCTTCTAATAAAGAATATAAATATTTTTTTAAATTTCTAAAACAAGGAACACTACTAATAAACAACTGCAACAATAGACATTTAATGCTTACAAAAAGTATGTCATTTTCATCAAACAGCAGAAAGGCCATACAATAAATTATAAACTTTATCCACTTAGTAAATTAACTCTATTTATTTTTCTGTCAACAACCACCGACGCGACGCTTTGCCTTATAAAGGTATTTACATAAAAAATGCAAAGCAACACAGACGGTCATGCAAAAAGTATCATATAAATTATTTCACCGATGGCGGGAACCTTTGTTCAATTCCAGTCGATGCAACGGTTGCGTTCGAGAATTGTTTTTATTGTGTAATCTCAGTCTTTCGCTTGTTGTCTTGCAAGCAACGCTGAAAAATTGTGTTTATCGCACAGCAAAGTGGCAAAAAATAGGCGAAATTTGGGTTTGAAAGGTTTACTTGTCGACACAAAAACCACTCACTCTTGGATTGTTTAATAAAAGCTGGTTTATTTGCCGAGTAGATGAATACAATCACATGAGCGTCAGCAAAAAATAAGAAAAATGGTTTCTTTGAGAGTGAATACTGTACTTTGTAACAATTTGTGAGCATATAATGCTTAGAGAATGATAATAATAGGTGTGTGTAATTTTTACACTTAGGTATAATGTATGTATCTAGACACACACTTTTTAGGTCTAAAGTGCTTATTTTTTCAGGTATATGTTTAGTTTGATAGAAGATACATGTTAACTTTTGCATTAGTAAGAATATGGTACTATCATATTTTTTTTATTAATTCTGAGGATAATAAAATACCAGGCGTAAAATGCATTTTTATTTTTTACCTATCTGAATTCACAGCGCAATTGTGACGAGTTTCACTGACAATAATTGACAATAATATATTAAGTGCATAGCATATATTTATTTTTTGGGTTTTATATTTATTATATTAATTTTATATAATTAACTGTAAATTCTAAGTATTAACACACAAACATTATCCAATTTAGTCAATTTCAGAAACGTCTTGTATTATCCTTAATCTGGCATTTCTTGCAGGACAAATAATAATTGTATAATTCGTGAAACTGAGTTCTTTGTATTAGTGTTGTAAAAATTAGTTTTCTTGTTTAAGATTTAAAATTATAATCAACTTTTGACGATTCTATATTTAAAAACAGTAATAGACAGCTGCATAGTCCGGTTCCAAATTTAGGGTGCAGATTTTACCAAAAGCGCATTTATTTAAGAAAAAATTAATAAGCAATAAAATTACCTAAATATTCAAGTATTCATGTGAAATAAAAATTGAAAATATAAATAAGAGTGATTGTCCTGCAACTATGAAAAAAACGTTGCTTTCGAAATTCGATTATACCTTATTTAAGCTAAAATCAAACTTAAGCGTAGAACTAGACTAAAAAAGCAAGTATAATATTTCCTGTTTTAGAGAATCAATTCTACGACATTCTAATAAATCAATTTCTAATATTATTTAATAATCTAAATTTTACTATTACACAATTTATTGAATGGAGATATTTATCAAAAGACTAGATCCACCCCAATAAATAATATTTGTAAGTTTTACTACACACTTAATTTGACACTGATTTTATTAGATATGTTAGCATTAGATGTACTTGCACATTTTAGTTGCAATATACGTATAATCCTTGATATATTAATACTACAAAACACAGTTACCCTACTTTATTTCAAGTTAGATGCCTGTGGTATAAAGTGCATTCTTGCAGCAGTATGGAATGTAGTAAATGCAGTAACAAGCAAGTACTTGCGACACATCGCCTTAGCAGCTTAACATAAATTGTTCATAAATTTAATTGTATATTTAATAAACTGCCGACGACGGAGACGCACTATGTTTGACTTCCGTAACTTGTTTCCCATCTCAAACAGAAACACCTACACTTGCTAATTGCCTCTTACCTAGTGCTTGCCGCATTTGGAGACTTCTTAGAATGGTACTAAATTGCACCGTTGAATTTCAAGACTAAACTTATTCTATTTCCTATTTATATAGAACTAAATTCAAAATTTTGGTTTTAATAAAAAAAAATTAATTAATAGTAAATATTGTAAGCGCCTTTTAATAATAATCTAGTGGAGATGATTATTTGATAAAACGTTTTAATATAAACCCCCTTGGAATTTAATTAATGTTACACTTTGCACATTACGTGAATTGCTCGAATAGCAACGACGGGTAATTTCTTCCCTGTGGCCTGCGAGTGTCTTCATGTATTACCATCGTTGGCATTGCAAGGCTGTGCAAACATATAAATTAAACTAGGTTCAACACTGAACGGACTGGCCTATTACTATACGTTAAGGCTGGTCAAATATTAATAAGTACAAAAACCACAAATGTATGTTTTTTTTAATAAGCAACTAGTAATATTTAAGGGTCATTTATTAAGAAAATTAATAAATGTTGGTATTACTCTGCAAATTGATCATAAAGATTATTCTTGACAATTATTGTATTTTACATTAAGAACATGAGAGTAAACAATTTGTGTTTTCAAATACCAATACAACATGTAAGAGCTTTTAGCACGTGCCATAGTTTTAGGTAAATTATGACAGAAACAATGTCAAACATTTCTTTGCGGCGCGTCAAGCCATTTTATCTCAATTTATAGAATGAGAACTCAATTATGATCAATAACAAAGTAACAAAGAATAACAAAAGTGTTCAAAATACATATGAATATAATTTTAAAAATTTAATATTAAGCCATACCCTCGAATATAGCGAATTACGTCACTTTATCTAAATATTATTTATCACAAATTTTTTACCTGTAGAAAATAATGTTAAACCAAAATTCAACAAAAATGAGACAACTATTTTCCATTATACCATATCAACTATCAGTGTCCACCAAACCTTACAACTGAGTCACAGTTGAATAAAGTTGATTTCCTCAAAACGTGTAAGGTTGTTTAATAAACGCAATAGTTTAATCTGTTTCAGAGTCCAAAGTAGAGTAATGAACAAGAAAGTATAACATAACCCTGGAAGCGTTATTTGCTTGCAAGCCGACAACTTGAGGCAATTTCTAACTAACTAACATAGCTAAACATGTTGTAAGAACTTTAAAAATATTTATAAACGTTTATTTGTTTTCACATAACTATAAAACTAATAAAATTTGATACATATTACAATCTAAAATTGATTTTGATATAATATTTAATAAAGCAATAGTCTAGATGCATCTTAAAAACTTTCCTGCCTACGTCCAGGCGTGCTACAGTCAGGACAAACTTTGTAGTCGGATTTCATCGGAATGCCATTTAGACGCTTGCTCTCGTTGCTGGCGATATGATGACCCTCCCAATGTTTCGGTACGTGTTTTCAGAGATATTTGCAAATTTATGTATTAAAGAAATTTAGGAAAATCCTCCAAAAAAAGGAAAATATTTTATCGTACATCATAAATAAAGTGATCGAGCGCTGCACAGAGCAGCTCGCGTTCCCACTTAAATTTGGCCTGGGTGCCCAACACCGCTCAAGTATAAAGGGTTAATTCTAGAACAAAAATATTTTGTTTGATATTTAATATCTAGAACATTAATTAGGATATTGAAATTATATTTTTCGTCATTGATAGATATATACATATATATAATAAAAATACTTAAAATTAATTCTTGTATATTAAAGTGACATTCAAAGATGGTGTCGCATTTTTTTTTTCTAAAAACGGAAGTTTCAAAATGTATTACTAACAACCGCGCTTAATTTCTACACATTCTTGCAATATATCTGACAATTTCAAAATAACACACATAGTCAACAAAGAGAAATATATTAACAACTTCTTACTTACCCACATTAATTTAAAATAGGGTTTACATATTATCATACATTTTTAAGTACTTACTTTATAATATTTATGATTAAAACCTACCTACAAGGTATCTTTTAAAATTTAAATTCCTCACACTATTATTCCTAAATTAATTACAAATATATATTTTTTAATTTATTTTTTTGCGTAGAATATATAACTTATATATATATATATATATAACTTCAAAAATTTGTGACATTAAAAGTGATTTTCCCAAAACTTGAAAATTGTGGAAATTAAGCATTTTGAGTGTTCTTAATATGACATAATTTGGATTGCAACTAACATAATTAATAATTATAAAATTATAATAAAAAATATTCCAGTTAAATTAAATCAAATAGTAGACAAGTTATTATATCATGTTATTGGGTAATTGCTACTCTAAGCCAAATTAGACAAAATTGTCTATATAGATGTACATCAAATACGATACCACATGTTTATACGAGTATATAATAACTATAGTCGGTTTGAATTAGTTAAACTAAAAATATAATTGGTATATTCTGAAATTGTGTATAGTGTGCAGTGTATGCAAATGTGATGTAAATATATTATTTCTCATTATTTTTAATATTCTCCAGAATGTCGGTGTTGAGTAAAGTTAATAAATATTAAAATTGGATACTTAAATAGAAAAATGCAGATATTTTGACTTAATTGCAAATAATAAGTGCGCATTAAATAAAGTATAATAAAATATGTTATTGTCCAGTTTATTCATTGCTATACTTCGCTGCTTTTTAGATAATTTACATTTCATGTTCAATTATATTTGGACATGAAGTTTTTACTTCCACCCAAGGGTCATAAATTTTTGTCCTACGGTATCATTCAGCCCTGACAAATGAATAGATGTGCTTCCAAAAGTAAAGGCATAATCATTTCTAGGTGATAAAAGTGACGACATCAGAAGACTCTAAAACCAAAACAAGAATGCGACCATCTAACTCTTCTTCAACGGACATCTAAAAAGTGTCTGGCACTATCATACCCTTTAGTGGATATATCTGCGCCACCTTTCAATGCAGACTTTTTAAGCCAAGGAGTTTCTTGGTCTCATAAAATGCAAAATAAAATGTATACTGTCCAAACGGTTTTTACTTTCCTTCTGTGCAACCGATAAGGGTACGTTACATTTACACCTAGATATAAAATTCTTGGAATAGTCATCTTAATGCAAATAAATAAAAATATTTTGGTATTTTGATATTAAAGAATTGGGAGGCAAAGGGAGTGAATAGAATAGTATAGTTAGTTTTATGGGAGAAAATAAATGGATATGTGATTACGTATTCTTAGATATTTCCAGAAGTTAAAATAAAGGTTGATATAGTTTCTTATAAGAATTGTGGTAGATAGCAAAATATTCAAGTCTTTCTCCTGCTACTGAATATGTATACAAATAATAAATGTTTTTTTAAATGTAAAGGATACAATTAAGGAATGTCTTATAAATTTAATCACAACATTTTTATCAATACAGATAATAATACAATTTTTTTATAATATGTCTATTATTTCACTACAAGAATTTTCTCACAAAAGATAGAGAGAAGTAATTAAAGTTTATTAATATAAAAAAAAATTTATGAACTTGTTTTAGGGAACTACTGAACAAAATAAATAATTACACGTTGTAATAGAGAATATTCCCATTATAATTTAATGCTAATACCAATAAATAATTTAAACAATAATTTAAGCAAATTTGCAACAAATATTGATTGCTCTTTAATTTTGCCATTATAGAAAGAATAACGTTATTAGATTCGGATATATAGAGTATTATTTTTAATATAATCACATTTAACTATGCTAGAATGTAAAATGTAAGAGCTACAAAGATTCAAAATTATACATTCTTGTTACCTGCGAAATATACGTGAGTTTTTTGTGGTTGCCTGGCAATGGTAGTGCGACACGGCTAGTGTAAACGTCTGATAAAATCCTGATAAGCTGAATATTTTGTTGGAAGATTTATGTCATTTTGCTGTATATAAGTTTAGATGACAAGTTGTCTATATTTTACGCAAAAAAGCCATCACAACTTTAAACTTCAATATTGTCCTTAAATATACATTATATATACATAAATACAAAGCGTGCGCCTTTTCGGACTTGTAAACAAAGGTGATTTATATATGTTAAATTTAACTTTTAATTTATCGAATCAATTTAGTATTTACAACGCAACATATAATTTCTACCAATTTAATTTGAAACACCTAAATTCAATGAAGTAAATATTTAGTAGGTAGACTAAATTCAGCTAATGTTGCATCCGTCTAGAAAATTATTTACGAGAAACTTGCGCCGACAGGCATCCCATCACTGTCCTAAAAAGAGGTCCCAATCAGTTCATGTACTTGTCCTTTTGTCGAGACGTTGTCTTTCATCGACGTGCATCTGAGCGCGGGCGAATCCGGAATATTTTACAACTAACAACGAATTTGCAATTTACACCCTTGTGTCCTATTCGCACTCTGTTCCTTTTAGAGCTTTGCGTAGGAACAGTTCCCAGCGTCCTTCTAGTAAGTACTTCGTTCCAATACCCATGTCGAGGCGTGAAAACTTGGTGCCTATCTGAAACTTGAATTGTCCGCGCGCCCACCTTACTGACGTCTTTTTGAGAATCGCTTTTGCTTCTTTGACGTGCATGGTGCTGGTTTAGGTTCAGATTTTCCGCGGATTTACAAGAATGCAAACGCTTTTTGATGGATGTTCGAGATAAAAGTCGAATTGTAAGACAGAAAACCTTGAAAATTGGATGTTGAAGAGGTAAAGTATATTTTAGAATTTTAAATTTAAATATGTTTTCAAATATATTTCAAATATGCTGTTTGCTGAAAATTTGAGAAAATCATTTATATATATAACATAACTTTTGATTATCTTCCAGAAAATACCATGAAATTGTATTGGCGTTCTTACATAAATTTATCTGTCTATAAGTTATACTGATATTTCCTATTAAGTCGGCTCAAATCCGAGCACTGAGCGAAACTATCTTGCGCGTAACACCAACCTGGTGTTACTGGCAGTTTGCCAATTTTATTTTCGCGCACTAACGTGGTGGGCGCGGTACGGTAAGAACTTAGGCAAACTAGATTATATAACGATAGAAAAGAATTGTGCCAGTGAATTTTGAACTGAAAGTATGATTAAGACCGACTTCTTTATTTTGTGATATTCAAAACAAAATTTTTGCAGCGCAATATTTTATTTCTAGTACATTAAAAATTGCGTAAACATCTTATTGTTGATTTTTAGACATATTTTATTTTAAAAAAAGTTACATAAAAGCATAAGAAAATTGATTAACCATCATTAATAAATGAAATTGCATTTTGGTCACGTATCCCTTAGTTACACAACGTTCGCGCATATTCCATTTCTTATCTAAAGTGTCCTAACTCTTTATTGCCTGGGTACTCCAAGCAAAGACACACAGCGAGGGATGGCCTTTCTCAAGCACGTAAAGCACTTTGCCTCACTCAACCCGTCAGAACTAATCAAATCATGTAATTATATTAAATCCTTTGCTGTGCTACAATTAAATTCAGATTCAAATGTAAGAAGATGCAAAAATAATTTGTCAAACAAAATTTAATTTTAAGTCAGTAATAATACTTTTAAATGATAACAATAGAAGACAATGACAATGTTTTGAAGTTTATTTTTAATGTGCAATGCGTATTGTTTTATTGGGTTGTCGTTAGACGTTTTAATCAAAGTTAAAACAATATAATTGATGATTTTCTGGTTTTTTAAATCATTTGACATAACTATCGTAGAAATAAAATTTGAATATAACAATTTATTTCAATTATGTCTGATCTTCTCGTTAATTTTTTATGTTTGAATTGCAGTTGTAAGAATAAAGAGATATCTTTTACTTGTTTTATGATCGAAATCTATAGTCTATATTTAAACATGCCTTGCTCATAATTTTTGTTTTATTACCGAATTTCAAGCGTTAGTTACAGCAAGAATAATTACGCAATGTTTCACTGTTAACGCCAGCATGTTACACGAATCTTACAGTAATATATAACAATAAACTTCCGACGGATTATAGAATGAATATTATTTACGAGTATGACTGGCAATATTAATAAATTTGATACACTAAATTACTTGTTTTATAATAGAAATTGACAGATACATTCTAAATCAGAAGTCGACAACCTTTTTCGGACGGCGGGCCATCTTTGAATTAAATAAACTTGCGCGAGCCGCATATTGGAACTTGTGTAGTATCAAAAATAAATATTTAAAAAATATATATTCTTTAATTACACTATAATAACAATATGGCCAGAGAACTAAAATTATAAAATTAATTAAAGCAATTTACCTTCAAAAAAACATTTGGGTTAATTTCCTTAATTTTCAACCAAAATACATTTTTTTAATAAACTCACCATTCGTAAATAGTTTGGTATGATTCGCAATTATAATCGAAAAATGTAAGGATGTTTTGAGCAATACTGAATTTTGTTTGGTTTTAGTCATTTTTATGTGGCATTGCTAAAACAATTTATAAAACTAATACGCCCGACACATAAAAATAATATTTTTCAACAAGATAAATTGAACATACCACTAAATTTTTTAATGTTGACCAATAGGACAATAGATTCTTATGCCCTAAGATGGAAAAACAAAGAAAACAATAATTGGTAATCTATCTTGCACATTTTTGTCAACATTAACGGCACGCTAACGCTTTAAGTTTGTTATTTTTCCCTGAATTACGTTGGTGCTTTGACGAGCCGTACAAAAGGTTGTTGGGGTACATTTACGGCTCGCGAAGCGTAGGTTGGCGACCCCTGTTCGAAATCTTGCGCAGCTTTTGTTTTATGATAATAATAATAATAATTGTTATCATTGATGGTTGGTTCCTCTTAAATGCTACAATTGTCGTTGCTCTCACCCTTTACCAATTGTATAAATCCCAGTAAATAAGTTGAATCCTTCCTATCCTGCCTATTTCCGTACAAAATCCAAAACAAGTTAAACTGGTTTGTTCTATTTTGATACAAATCTAATTCCGAGTCATCTATATTATTTTTATTTTTTGTGTTAAAAACATATTTCACACTTTATTTCAGATGTTTTAGCTATAATTGGCTGAAGCTCTTTATTGCAAATTTCTGGCAAAATTTTTTTTCTTAAAATACCGATAAACTAAATTTACTAATTGAAAAAGTTTGTATTTTTGTCCCATTTTAGAAATGTTTGCTGTGTTTTTATGACCTTTTGTAGTAGCGTTAGATCATAGTCTGGTCTAATTAGAGGCATTCCAGGTTGATAAAACCAACTATTCTAATGAATTTTATCAATCAATTTTAAAAAGTATGCTTTAATAAATCAATAGAATCAATAGAGTTAATGTTCAATAGAAATAATTCCGCAGAAATTTCTCAAAACATGTTGAATTACTCACAATACTTTGAAGATATCTTGTAGAAAAACGAATGTTTTTTAATATGGTGTTTCTAAATAGTTTGTATTAAAATAAATTAATATTGAATTGACAACCATTTGTGTTAGTAAATTTGAAACACTCAAAAAAGCGCTTGAGTCACGCTGACATATTCTCAAGCCCCCTAACTCTATATTTTTTCTATTTTATTAATATTTATATGTCAGGCGCTTTTATCAGATTACTATAAGAGGCACATAAATTTTACCAAAACTACTGGTTCATCTAGGAAAGATAAATCTAAGGTGAGTTGAAAAATCTTTGGCTTTTTTCCTTATGCTTTACCTAAAAGTTTACGCTCAATAAATAATGTAAATTTTTTATTTAACCAGATAATTTCTTTCCAGATAGTTTCTTTTAGTTTAAAGTTTCTATTAGTTACTAAATTCACACACTAATTACAAAAAAAATTATGTAAACTTCTATCAATTAATAAACGGGGTCCAGTCTTAAAGAAAAAAAGTAAATGTACTGCCATAAACAAAATTCGTGATTTGTCAAAGAATAAACGTATGCGTGGATTTTCTATTTCTTTAAATGGAAAACCGTTAGCCATAACCACAATATTTCATCATCTTCATTCATATAGACCACATAAGTTAATTGTTGTTTTTCAGTTGTTAGAAGTCCATAGACAGCATTCTTCAGTTTTTTTTTACCGTAAACTTCTTAACAATGTCTAGTTTTAACTAATATATTGATAACAATTACAATCAAATATTTGAACTGGTTTATATATTATTATGGTTTTTCTAATCTTGTGGATTATTGCCAGCCAATTGTGTTTTAGATTCTTTGCTAGGGGAATCAGCTCTTTAAAGTGCCCTGTCCCTCACCTTCTCGATCGGGAATTTAACCCGAGTCTTTTAGGTGAGAAGCAAGCGCCATTCTTAACACTCCATTCTTACTGCGCCGGTGTGTATAATTTGTAAAATAATACTTGGAAATTTCCACTTTTAATACCTTTATATAGGTATGTACAATTAATATTATTTGATAAACAATATTATAGTTTTTAATATAAATTAAATATTTGTCTTAGTTTTTTGAAGATGAAGTATCTTTTTGCAACTGTCTTTGCAACTGCAACTGTCTGTTCAGGTAAGTAGCTAATGAATTCATTTGCATTTGGACTAGTTTTATATTTATCTTTTCACATGTATCAACCCAAATAAATACAATTATTGTAAATATAATCTTGAAAATGCTCAAATGTCTGTTTAGACAGTTGACGCCTAGTTCAGAGATTAATTTTAGCGGAACTTCAAACTTAATCTTAGTAGATTTTTGTTTAGTAGAACTTGATTTAGATGACACACTTTGCCAGAATACTTGAATTCAGAATATGTTTTAACTCAAAATCAAGTTTTATGAAATTAGTTATTATTTCATATATGCTCAGTTAGTTGAATATGTAGATTATTTACTGTTAGATTACTTTTATTTTAATTCTTATAAATTTTTAAATTATCAATAACCGAAATGAAAAATTTAATTATTTAGTGTTTTTATCTCGTGAGAAAACGTTACAAGATGGCAGGGATTCTGACAATAGAGTCCAACGACACAACACCAGTTTGAATAACACTGTGGAAGCAAATTTCCGATTAAGATCGCATTAACTGCATTCGATCAATCACAATTTTCTAAGAAAACGGGTTTTTCAAAATTTTCCCTGCACGCAACGTTTTTTTTTTTTGATTTTGATTTTAGTGTTTTGCCGAATTTTGATTGCAATTTGATATATTGTCCCATTGTCCCATAACTTTCGTAATTATTGTTAGATCATTTAGCTGTTTTGAATAACAGTTTGTAAATAGATACTGAAGAAATGTGTGAAAACGTGATTTGTTTATTTATGTTTATTTATAATAGTTTCGAAGTTATAAGTTCTCAAAGTGAAAATTTGTGAAAAAGTGCAGACGTTAATTGATATGGTTCCGTTCATGTTTAATTAGTAAATTTGTACATATGTCTTTGATTTTACTTTGCATTTAAGTACTAGGTCTTTGTAGTTATTTTGAATTTCTCAGTGTAAATATAATATAACCATAAAATATATGTCTCAAATCTAGTTATAAGAAAAGTCATTTTTCAGTATGTAATTTTATTTAACTATCTCAACATGTTGCACAAATGTTGCATCAATAAAAAATCGATAAGTATTATACACTAAGAAATCTCCTTATATTGAAAAAGTAGAACAAGAATATAATAAAGCACATATACAAAATTATAATGATTGATGTTTCAAATGTACACTAAAATTTCAAATACACCAATTATGTAATATATTTTGATGTACTTTATTCCCTAGTTTCATTAGTACGTTTACATCTGGCTTTTGTAAACAGTATAAATAATATTATATTATACGCCACACAATTAGATGAATCAATCAACAACAATATTTATGCATTGAATCGAATTAGACTGATAACTTACTTAGCGAATAATAAATAATAAACTAAACAAAGTGAAACTTGTATAAACCATTAGTAATATAGATTGTAAACAGCAAGAATAGATTTCAATTAATTATTAGCCCTTAACTTATTGTTAATTATTTTTTTTTAGAAAACCCTTCAAAGCAAGCCGAAGACACTTCCAAAATGTTCGAGTGTGCATAAAAAATAAAAAAAACCTTGTGATGTTATGGCTTACTAAATGCTTCTTGATCTACCTAGATTATGAAAATAAATGCAAATTGTAATTGTGACTGGTGCAAATAGATAATATAACAATGTTTTGTTTTTCTGGATATAACGTTTATTTATAATAACAAAGATTAAAAAAAATTACATTATCTGTAACAAATTTACTAAGTACTTAATAGAATCTTAATCATAGCAGTATAATATAGTCATGTTAATGTTGAAATAGTGAAAAAGTATAAAAATATTTAATGCATAAGCGTTTTATGGCTGCTTAATTGTAGTGTAATATTTTAATAATACTATTCAATTGTGACAAATAATTTTGAGTATTTGAATATGAAACAACATTTACAGCAAAACAAACTATAAAAAAAACTATCATAAGCCAGTGTGTAAATGACGAAGAAAATTCCAAATCATTAAATAATAAACACAGTTTTCCAAGTCAGTAATCACATTTACAATTTAAAAAAGGTTTCCTTTTTGGAAATGTCAAATCGTTTGAAACATAATTTAATATTTTGTCATCTTATTGAAACAAATTATAAACTTCCTGCACCACATACAAAAACAGTTTGAAATATCTCATGGCAAGTCAATCAAGCAGTAGTATCGAAGAGAGCTGGATCGGCTTTCAGCCACGTAGCTCATATTCCTTATCGATTTGTCAAGATTCAAGCAAAATGTAATTTTGTTGACAAGTTTTTCCAATTTTACGGCTTGCAGAGTTTATACCGCACACACATCCAATTTTACGACGTAAAAAATAAGTAATATAAAATAAGTAGTACTCAAATTAATTAAATTTTAAAGTTTGGCCAGATAATTTCTAGTGGACTAATTTTAAATAACGTAGAAAATATAAATGTTAAAAATATGGTATATATGCTATGTAGAGATTATGTATCTATCTTATCTTATTGATTATTTTATTTGAATGGTCAGCACAAATTTTACTGAAATTTTTTTGCTTAAGCAGCAACATTGTCGCATCTCTTTGACCTATATTTGATGAATATGTTGAAATAATTCTGATTGAAGGTATCTGTTTCGAAGCAGTTTCTTAGGTAAAATTTCCCAAAAAAATAAAAGGTCCTTTTTTACTAAATAACTAAGTCTTAATGTTTTAGTAACAGGCAAAGAAAATTAATAATAATTACTAAAAATATCACAATATAATATAAAAATCTAGACCCAAAATTGAATAAAAGATGAATTAAAAGAAGACAAGGAGAAAAACACCAACTCAATGAACGTGCATGACAATCGGATTTAATTTGTTCATTCAGTTTTATTACATCGATAAGGGTGAGCAACAAACAAAACTAGTAGTATCTCCCGCACAAAGCGGGAACGGCAGGAACGCTCGAGAGTGTCAAGTGCGCTTATTTATACTTGACATAGTTGCTTTTCTTCTACTAGATGTAAATATGCTTCAATCTAATCTAATAAAACCTAACCTATTGAAAAATCAATATTTATTGTTCTTTGTTGTTATATAGAAAATTGCTCAATTGTTTTAAATGGTAGATGTTTTTTAAGTATAGAAAGTGTATACAATAATTTTCGTTTACATAAATTTATCAAGTTTTAATTGTGTTTGCATGTATTAATTTGCATTCATTAAACAACATGGTAACAGTTGAGCGCATGGCGGAATCCGTTGTAGCGGCTTTGGTGTTACAAATGTATACCGAGCATATGTATTTTATTGAACCATTTACATTTTTATTTACTGAAGCGTTCTTTTTGTGTTATGAATAAAGTACTACCAGTAAAATCCCCCGAATATTGCCTGGAGGGTAGTGGATAATTGTATTTTATTAATTTGGAATATTGTTGGCTTTTTCAATTAGAATTTAAAATTGACAATTAACTCATTCTAGAAACTCAAACCACTTTGTTGAAGTAGTATAATTTTGTATTCTATAAAGTACGTAATCGATTGCACTAATATCAGATAGATTTCAAAATTAATGTAACTTACATTTGTTATATTAGCATAAAATTACTTTGACCCTCACAATAAACTATAAATAGAACGTTTTCAGCTTGGCATTCTTTACTATAAATTATAATGTCTTAGGTGTTTGTTAATATACGAGCATGTTGTTTCTGGGCAAACACACCTTCCGGGTTATTGGTTAGTTTTCTGTTGGGCGATGGGTATTTTGAGGTTTAAAGGATTATGTTATTGAGCGTTACCTTCTTTAATATGAAGCAAGAAGCCGAAAACTTTTTATTTATAACTTAAATTAAGTGTCAAAGTAACTTTATCTTAATATAAAAAAGAACATACCCTTTGTAAACAAAAGCAACAAAATCATTTCTTTCATACTCGAATGTAATAATTGAAATTGAATTTCAAGTGCTATAATTGTATTATGCAGTGAATTATTACAGAAATAATAGTCATTATTATTATTAATTATGTTTGAGTCGCTGAATTTGTTATAAAGTAATTAAAATATATATTAAAATTTGATTTACGTATTCGCTGATTAGATTGAAACGTGTACCAACAACAACATATCTTAGAGAAAATAGTATATTTCATGTTTATTAATATTTGTTTTAACAATTGCCTTTAAGTAAACTGTTGCCCATGTTTACATGGTTGCCAATCCTACTGACTGAAACCATTTACAAGCTTTTATAGTTCGATGTTCTACAATTTTTCTTTCATTTTACTCTGTCATTAGCTTCATAAATAACAAACTTTGTCGTTGTAAAATAAAAGCTATAAAATCTGCTGTGTATTTAAATTGTTCCTGCCTTTGCAGCTACACAAATTGAAAGACAGTTAAACGTGAGTTATCTCAGACAATGCAAGTGTCGTTCTAAAACTACTTACATCCTGAAAAGCGTACCAGCAATCAAAGTTGTTTTATTCTCCTATTGTCTCACAAGTCAAGTCGAGTTACGTCTACAATACAGCACCTCCTTACTATCTCTAGTGCTTTTATCCAGACTTTTATCCAGTAACCAAGAATATACTTGAATTTATTTTATTGAATTCATTTGACTTTTCTTCATCCATTATATGATTGATGAAGACATTGTGGCAAAATTACACAAAATTGGAACCTAGATTGATAAGGTGCATTAATGTTATTATTTATGTTACTGAATGAAGCATTGTGTGAACACAATATATTAGGTAAATTTTTTCACCTCACGCTCAGCAGAAAAATTAGTTGTATAATGTGAGCGCGTTATGTTAATGACGACTTTGTGCAGATATCAGCATAGTTTACATGGACATTTTACACCTCCTCAAATGTTTTGCGCTCTTTTACATTTTACATGCGCACCATGTTTATTAGCCTCATTAAAACGTTAAAACATATTTAATTTATTTTTAGCACATTGTATATTTTTGGCAAATTCTTCATTCTGTTTGACGCGTATTCCTTTTGTTTTACAACTCAATGACATATGTTTTGACTCTGAAATATAAAAGCAATTTAAATTGAACGTGCCAACAATAAAAACTTCAATATGCTTTTTGGATCTCATCTACATTCATCGATGCGTGAAAAGCACTTTCTACATTTTTCGCGTTTCCACATTTGGCCAATCATAACCAACATGCATGTAATATGGCGCGGAATTTTTTTAGTGGAATTATTATCCAAATGTGTGATCTTTTTGGATACCCAAATAACGCGGACAAAGCAAAAACCAATCCAAATTCTAATGCTTTCTTTTCATATGACCAAAAGGTCACATTACATGTCAATACAAGCCTAGCGCAATTGATGCTTTAATGAATGCATAAATCTAATTTACAAGTTTTACCTATGTATTGTTATGTTTAATTTTTAAATTAATCTTTAAACTTTGTTTATGATTGAATTAATTTACATTGATTTGAAATAATAATTTAAGAATGAGTAAGCCAATATTGCAACTATTGCACGATTGTATGCATAATATTCGTGACTGAAGTTGTTAACTCGAAATCTGTTGTTGAAAAGCAATTCCAAGTTTAAATTAATTTGTTGATTCTCGTGAGCTTGAATCCGACAAGCAACAACAAAAAATCACCTTCATTCTTACGCATTCGGCGGCATAACTTACTTAGCGCACTGGCAGTGATTAATTTGGTTTTGATTAATCTCCCTTTTGATAATTAATTAATTGTAACACGTTATGATGGTAACATTGGTTCTTACCATTGCTTTAAACATGCGTAGTTCGACTCTTGTTGCTACCTCATCCGCTTCAGAATTGATCTGAATTGACGATGTACGTTAAACACACGTTGTTAATTGTTATATACAGGTCAATTAAAAACTGAAACAGTTATTTACTTTAAATACAAAACCAATCTATTTTTCTATTTGTACAAAATAAAATAAATTTAAGCATACTCTATTATCAATTATTTTATTAGAATTGAGGATATCTGTTCCGTTGATTCCGTTAGATAAGCCTTAGTTTAATGGGCAGTATATTTTAGCGCAGCACAGCACTACCATGAAGCTCGCTGTGAACGTTATAGTTTTGCGGAAAGCCCGAAGGGCTGCCGATGATTAATAGTGAAAAGTCTTTTCCACTTGTTACGGGGTTAAGCTAGAAGTTTCATTCGTGAACTGTTTGCTGAGCCACGGATGACGTCAATGTTCGAATTCAACCGCTCGTTTTGCTTCGTCTAGAAGCCTGACAACAGTTGCAAGTTTTATGCGTTACTACCACAGTTATCGAAGATAGCAGTGATAACGAGAAAACGTACTCTTTAAATGTACGCTCTTGGCAGTGTAGAAATGGGTGGAGAAAGTATCACATCATTCAAACTGAAAACTATGACACCGCCAATGCAAGCACGAGTTGGAAAAGATTTATCAATCTTGAAACACAGCTGATTCGTTTTTCCACTTACAGATTCTAACTCTCGCCTAGCACAATTAATCAAAGCAAAATAAAGTACTTATCATATTTACTTTGATTCATCAGTTTTAAATTGTTTTTTTAAAGGATTGGGAACGTTGCAATTACTTTTCAAGTAAATCAGTTTCCATCTTTGAATTAATATGACTACTACATTGCTAGTTTAAATTATATTACAATGTATAATAAATGAGTAGTATGATATAAATTCAAAAAACTGGATCATTCATACTCATTTATAGCTCTTATTTCCTTTTGTGCATACTTACCACTCTTCACCAGGGAAGTGACACACTAATGTGTAACTTCCTCCCGAAAATTGACCGGCTTGTATAAATTCTGTCATTCTTATCAAGTTTTATTCGAGTTTATTCGAGTGAGACCGTGTGCTTGCATATTCAACATTTCACCACCTACCATACATATCCGGTAGATATTGCATGCGGCAACGTTGGCAAAACCCGAATTTTGTACAATATGTGCATTTCGTATCAAAGTTTGAACTCCCAGCTTAATTTCAGGTGATAACTTTGAATATCAGATTGCCTATCTTTATGCATCAGCAAGAAGCTGCAAATGCTGCTATCTCTTGTAATTAAATAATATTTTATATTATAGAATTAAGCAAAATTAAATATTGTTTAAAAAAAAACATTAATATTAACACTAATATGATATAAATTACTTTAATATTAGTAATTATAAAATCGTTTATCGGATAATTTTTTTCCTTAAAATTCTTTACATAAATAAGTTTTGAGTTACAATATACACAAATTGATTGATATACATGCAAATTTTATTTTGCACTTTTCCAATATTTATATATTTTTTAAGCACGCAATATAATATATTATATGTAAATTAGTTTCATTGATTAAAGAATTATAATAGAGATAAACTCTATTTGATTAGAAAACTACATTATAATATAATTATTATTGCTTGTAATTTTTGAAGGATACTGTACCCATGCCAAATACCAATACCGTACTTGACCAATACTCCATTATATTGAATTCTGTGAGAGTATATATGAATGTACCCTCAGCAGAATTTAAACTCGTGTTTCCAGTATATGCACCTTGTTCTTATTGCCACAGTCAGATAGCTTATCGCCGGAGCTGCAAAGCGGAGCGATTATTATTATTATCGTACAAATAATTTTTGATAAGCATACCATAAAAAATCTAATTTGAAGGAAGTTGGAATAGTGTCGGTAGAATACTGTCACTACTACGATTTAATACATCAAATCTATAAAAAGTCTCATAAACCTGATTAGGTTTTTATTTTATGAAATATAAAAAAGAAGTATGATTTGTTCCAATTTAAATATTGATTTTTGCATCTAAAGCAATTACATCATACGTATAAAAATACTGCATAATAATATTTTTTTATTACAGCGTTTTGTAAGTAATGTTAATATGAATATTTCAATTTTAATTTCAGTGAACCATTAAAATGCATATTTTAGTCTCTTCCTGAAGAATGTAATATTTAATTAAACTGTTATCCTCTGAGAGTTTACATTACCCACGAGGAAGGACCGCCAGGCTGTTGTCACGCTGTTACCTTGATTACATTTGCGGAAACAGAATGAAATTTTTGTGTAGTTTTTTTTTTGTATGACGCTGCCGCCTCTACACTTTTCAACGCATTAGAACTGTGCGCATCTGCTCACACATTGTAGCCGCACTGACAACTGGTGTGAAAAATACGTTTTGCAAATCTGCACAAATTAAACCCTTCCACATTGAGCGTTTTGCCAACAAATGTTAATAATAGATAATTAATTCCTTACGTTGCCTGCGTTTATATTATTAGTTTCAATCTAAATTTAAGTGTCCTTAAAAATCATACAAATTAAATGTATTTTTATTAATATTTTTTCTAAATATATTTAACATATGTAAAAATTCTAAATCTTAATTTACTATTCATTTTTATTTTATTTAGATAGTTTATGTCTAGTTCTTGACTTAAATAGTAAATCTTATTTGGATTTTTATATTGTATAAATAACCTAAATAATTATAATTAATCATGCAAAGTGAAAAGTAATTTGAAATTGTAACTAGTTTAAGAGCATGTCAGCACAGGTCTTAGAAGTTCAGTTGTTTATACTAATTTGTTTATAATATTTTCTCTAATATTTCAATGCATGTGTTAACAATAAATACTTGATAAACCAGTTTATAGAATTTGATTGATTAATTTTTCCATCCCAGTAATTTGCCCTAACAGGTCTTTATAGCGCGTGGCCTTAAGATACTAAAGATACACATACTGATACTTCCATTATATAGATTAAAGTATGGTTTTTTATTTGTTTCTTAGTGATTAAAGTTTTGTGCAAGAACTGACAACACTAACCAACAAATTTATTCTGACATACAACGGTCAAAAGGTCAATTATCGTATCGATAGAAAAATTATTTATAAATATGTAGCATTTGGATTATAACACTTCGCGTACCGGCGAAACCACGTTAGTGCCGTGGCCCCTGAAGAAAACTTGGAGGGTACCACACATCGCGTACGCCTCATCATGATTCGCTTGACAGACTGTCTGATCACATCAGTTAGTACGTATAGCCAAAACAAATAAACGGAAAAGAAGAGAATGCTTCGTATGTTCTAAAAACAATGAAAGATGGCTAGCAAATTTATTGTGCAATGCTTGGAGAGTTGCGTTGCATTTTGGAGACGGTTTTACTTTATACCAAACAAAAGAAAAATATTGAATACCAAACAAATGCAAATAAACAAATATATAAAACAATCAAAGTTTGTATTTATTTACGTATGTATTACTTTGAAATTTCAGGAAAGTAAAGGAACACAGTAGAGAAATCAAAAGAACTAGCAATAAGAACGCCAGGCGTCCAGCGAGTAAATTCGAGTCAGCGCTGCCGACGCGAAGTGAAAAATTTTTAAGAAACGTGCGGTACGCAAAGTGTTAAAACAAAGTATGGTTGAAACTAGTGCATTTGATTTCCTAAATGTTGACTAATGTTCAATAGAAAACACAAGTCAAACAATCTAAAATAAATATAATGTAAATGTTTGATTATTTTAAACCATGACTGCAAAGATATTTGGCAGATATCTATTTCAATAGATAGTTTATTATAATCCTAATTAATATCTTTAAAATATTAGAACATTATCTCACGTTAAACACATATTAGTGATAACACAAAAATGCGCACCAAGTGCAAAAAAAGATTTACGTCATAGCAGCAGCATCGATTCGCATGGCTTTGGTAGAAGCATCGCAGGAAAATAGGAACGGAACGCGGTTAGAAGGATGTATTACGCAGGAAATGCACGAGAAAAAAGAATACGTGAATAAGGTAGAATGAAGAAAAGATGGTGCTTATCGCGCCATCCGTATCGCGGTGCCCCGCTTCGATTTCGAGGGTTGAACTTTTTCAACTCAAGACATACTATACTCTTGCGTCAACCCGAATGAACGAATCTAATCTAATGTTAAAAAAAAAACATTTTTCTCTATATTTTTGCGCAGATTGCGCAGAAAACAACAATTATTTGTTTTGAATTTCTTTATATTTATACTAATAGTGCCATATTAGTAGAAATTAATAAGTACAATAAATCAGCTTTCCTCGCAATTGTAAAACACATCTATGTTAAATAAATTTCTAGAATTTAATCTGATGCGTCTTTGTGTTTATCGTAAAGCACATCAGAGACTGTTTTACGCTATTTGTGCTTTCTTTTGA
The DNA here is from genome assembly GCA_027575565.1 of Diploeciton nevermanni. NCBI lineage: Eukaryota > Metazoa > Arthropoda > Insecta > Coleoptera > Staphylinidae > Diploeciton > Diploeciton nevermanni. The sequence continues at coordinate 94,295 of JAODIE010012929.1, forward strand.
AAATATATTTAGAATGTGTCTTGTAGCGTTTTGTAAGCTACCTGAGACGTTTACCAAACCATTTGAATCTATTTCCTCACGCTCATATGTGTAGTCCTCCGTCTCGACTGCATAAATAAGCAAAGTACGATAAATCGACCTATTCCACAAGAAGAAACTGCGTTCAACAATCTTTTTGCTCTTTTGCGTTTGACGGAGAGCTATTTGATTCAAGGTATAAAAGCTTAAATAAAACGTTCTTTTTTTGAAAGTTTTTTCTTCTTTACAATTTGCTTCAAACAGATGTGTTAAAATTTTCTAAAGTAAGAATTTTTATTTTATCAATTTCATTTAGATGAAACTATTAAATATACAAACGTATGTTTGATATTATTGGCATTGAAATAAAATATTCCAAAAATCATATTCTTAACTTGCTATAATTACAATCAATCCAAATATATTTCTAACAATTTAATCAAAATTTTACTATTTGAGTAATTACGAAAGTTTGGAAATAATATTATCAGTGCAACAACGTACCAAATTTGCTACAATTTATTAATTTATCAATAATATGCATTTTAATAATACAAAAACCGACAGGTTTTTATCTTCTTGTAATGAGAGATACTATCAAACTTGCCCAAAGCTCTGAAGGAAATGTGGAAAGGATTAGTAGAAGGTTGGTTAGACAAAGTATGGAGAGGATGAGTAAGGGTATCTGTTCTAGCATTTGCTATGATATGCTGTAAAAAACCATACTTGCCCTCGGAGAATTCGAAAGACCGTCTCCCGAATACCAATTCATGGACTGCGCTATCAAACCCTGAATAATATTGAATTTGAATAGAGATTGAAGAAAATACATATCAAGTTACTATATTATTTTTGTTACAATTTATAAATTTATTATTATTACTACTGCAAAAATACTAGTAAATCACATGATTATAAAGTATTGATATAAAAATTTAAATAAATGTATTTATTTATTAATTCAAAATCCTAATCAAAAATATATTCAATTAAACAAAATTTGATTTTTAATTTACTTTCTTTTATGTTAAACGTTCTTGCCTCAATCACAATTCACAAGTATTTTTGCACACTTTAGTAGCACTGAAAAAAATGATTAAAGAAAGATTGAAAGGTTTTTGTCATTGATCAAGTTAAATGTTATCAAGGATTACTACTTATCTCATATTAAGTTTAGACTAAATAAATTGAATTATTCATTAGAACATTTTTTTGGCAATTTACAGTGTTGTTAAATAAGTGCATGAATGCTCGCTTGAAAATAGCCATGTCAAATAAAGAAAATTAAAGAAACACGCGACACTAAAAACTCGTTAATTTTCCAATTTACATTTAACGTCAACTACACAACCCGACGTTCAAAAGGCGTTCACAAAATACTTGAACCCAAAATTGCAAAGGCGCATAATACGTCCCTACGATACGATGGCCGCGGTGCCACCGCCAAAGAGATTGGTCGATATTGATTTCATATTTTAACATTGTCAGAATATTTACGTGGTATTTACTGCCACTTCAAAAACAAATAAGATTTAATTACAAATATTGAAGTAAAAGAATTCCCGATCAATTCTATTTGAAAATGCACAATCAAGTAGTAATTGAAAAGCTATGTAAAACAGAGAAAAGTAAATAAATTTTTAATTTAACATAATGTATAGTTTTAAGAAGCGTTTTTTATATTAGAATAATTATTCAGTCTGCAATTTCGATTAATGAGTTTGTGCGCATGTAGTGAGCACGCCTAATGAGAAAAGCAAATAAAGCCGTCGCAATCTTCCGAATTCCAACTGGTCTGTTTTCTCAAGTAAATTATTTTAATTTGAAGCTGGTTATTGAAAATTGCGCACAAGATCAGAGTTGAACAAATAGAGGTAAGGAAGAAAGTTCCAATCCGACCGAATTCGATGTAAGTGAAAATGAAACAAACTGAAGGAGCAAGGAAGCAAACAGGCGAAATGCGGCAACCGAGGCTAACGATTAAATTGGAATTAGTTTTCATAGATAGTTGGCAAAAGTTAGATAACACTGTGAAGGTTTGGGAAGAATCGTAGATTGCAAAGAAGTAAATTATCTACAACGTAGGTATCTATTGATTAATTCACTTCCGTAGAAAGAGCATCAAAACTAAGAAACATAGAAAATACATTATTATTTATATAAATAAATAAACAAAAGATTTATATTATTAGTAAAATTCATGCCCAAAGTCGCAGTTAGTTGCATCAATTTACTACGTTAAAAGTGGCTATATGTCTACGACTCGCGGGCCGTACACTGCCACCAACAACTTCTTGTACGGCTCGCCAATGCACTAACATAATTTAGGAAAAAACAATTTTCTTTGATTTGATTTTTGATTTTTTGATTGATTTTTCATTAGTTTTGTCGATTTATTCTTTACGCTGCACCTTGGGGCACAAAGGTCTATAATTCTTTTAATCAGTCTTAGCAATGCTACAAAAGAGGACACTAAAACCAAACAAACTTCAGTATTGCCCAAAACATCCTTACATGTTTTGATATTGATTGCTGAACATAACAAACTGTTTACGGATAGTCAGGTCATTTAAAAAATATATTTTGACTGCAAATTAACAAAAAAATGTCGGATTTTTTTTGAATGAAAGTTAAATGTTTTTTATAAATTGTATAATTTTTGTTTTCTAGTCATATTGTTATTGTATTATAATAAAAAAAAAACAATTTCTTTTATATTTATTTTTTATAATACGCAAATTCATTGTGAGGCTCATCAATTTTTTTCAAAGTGGCCCGGCGTCCGAAAAGGATGCCGACCCATGTCCTAAACCATGGAATAGATTGCAATAAAAATTAGTAAAAACGTTTTGTGTTGTACTTTGCTAAAAATATAACAGTTAATTTTTAGAACTTTTCTCTTTGAGAAAAGGCAATTTTCTCATATATTTTATTAAGAACACATGAGGACCAATCATACTCCTTCATTCAGAGAATACCAAATTTAATATTTAGATACATTTTACAGTATATTTACAACACGCAAACTTCAACCACCCTCTAAAATTACGAAATTTTTGATCCATGAATTTTTTAAACCCTGATTGAAATTAAATGTTAAATCGGACTGACATTATATAATTTTGGCAATGCAAACAGATAGTGATATTTTTCTATCTCATTCTCTCTTTAAATAAAAATAATAGTAGATATTTAAATAAAACATTAATAGAATCATGTTTTAATTTTATATCTCGGCTAAAACTTATCTTTACTTAATATTTATTTCTGATGTTTTAATACATGAAAAAAGAATGCTGATTATCTACCCGAATCACACTATTCTAGTTAATTTAAATCAAATTGGAATTCAAGGCGGCTCAATTTTAATTCATGATTGGACTCCAATATTATTTCGAGGTTGGCTCACGCAGAAGGTCCAATGCATTTAATTAGAAATAGGATTAACCTCACAATGATGTTGGAAGTATAGACCTGGATCGAACTTGTGTATGTATGTTGTTTAGCTATGATAATCTTTTAAATTTCTTATATAATATTTTTTCTTATTATCTAATTTATTTTTTTACAATATTTTATATAAAATTCTTCATATGTATTTGAAGACAGAATATTTTTAGTTTTTTTTTATTACGTATTATATAGATTTGTTTCAATCAGTTTGACCTTGAAATATAAACTGGAGTTATTATAAACTGATATTTTTATTTTTAATTCACTTGCTATTTTCGTTTTTTAAATTTGTTTCTTCTTAAAAACGTACTTTGTCTTTAGTATTCGTTGTTGAGTTTTAATTGCCGTAATGTTCAATATCGGCTAGTTAATTAGCATTTCAAAACATTTCCTCATCATCATTATATAACCACTGTCTGCGGTGCGGTGACAGCCTGCAATCGCACACAAAGAAAGGTTAAGTGTATAAGTGCATGGATAGTCCGCTAACCCTTAGTTTTTTAGCCCTTTTAATTTAAATTTTATTTTCACTTCAGCGTCCGCCGCAACACGCCAGAACCAAACCCGGCGTGCTTGGCTTCGGTTCAATTTGCTTTGCCTAGGTATTATTAAGTGCTGCCCGTAATCTCCATTTGCTTTCAAGTGCAAGGACCAGCGTTTTATGCATTTTTCTCAAGAATAAATGAGGTATATTGAGAAATGTGGTTTTATGGTTTAGAAATCGTGTTATATTGAAATTTAAGTATAACGAATGAATACCGCATACCGCTTTATTTACAAACATTGATTTTGTAATTACGCTTTGGATTGCAAACTATGCTTGTCGAAGGTAGATTGGAAGACAACTGATTGGTAGCCACAATTAATTTCTTATACCCAGCGCACTTCAATTAAAGCAATTTAATTAAACGTGATACTTTACTGCAAGCTGACTTGAGCACATTAGAAGTAAATAGCATTTAATCAGGGTTGATCTTCTTTTATTGTAGATTTAACTTCTGCTCCTTTCGGGAAATGCACGTGTTGAGACAAATGAGAGAAAAGTACACACAATATTAGGGATAATCGCAGGAAAATTCGTTACACATTAAATTTATGTAAAGCTGCTCAAATCGTTGAAGAACCAAAATCCATTTGCCATAATCCGTTGAGGTTAATCCTGCCATCGTCAGCATCGACAGAGACGTAGTTCCATTCCAAACGAAATCATCATCGCCCATCGGGGCTTGTGCGTGTAAACGGCAGAGAGTGGTGGACAAATGCCGCCTTCATTTAAGCACCGCTTGCAGGTTTGCCCCATAATGGACCTCACTGTGGTTTCGTCATAACCACCATTGCCTTACCAGTTTGCAAACTAATAGTAACATTCTGAGAATATTCTCGTGATTTTAGCTGTTTATTTGGCATTCATTATCATCATAAATTTAAAATACATTTATAATTTAATAAGTTATTATGCATTAGTCACGCAGGTGAGATAGGATTTTATTTAAAGATTGTCATTCAAACATCATGGCAACATGAATTACAATTAAAAAGATTTCACAAAAAATAGAATAGAATTGTGGTGAAGGTTTATTGGGTTTAAGGTAAATTCAAACTGGTTAGTTTGTCTGATTAAATATAAAACTTTCAAGAAAACTTCTGAGAATGCATTAAAATTAAGGAGATTACAAGGTAATAATGAATATAACAAGTTTTTAAGTGTACTTAAAACATGATAAGAATTTAAATTATTCTTCCGTAGTTTTAAAAAAAAATGAAATAAAATTGGTTGTTTAAAATTTTATGTAAATTTTCAAAGAGAATATTATTGTAAAATACAATGATTTACTATACAAATTCGTGAAATTCTTGAGGTAATTTTTCAAGTCATTATCTTTTTTCATATCATTATCTTCTTTATTTATATTCCACTTTTTTATTGCCCGCTCGTAACCTCTATAGCCTTGTCATCTCGTTGTTGCATTGTATTTTCAGTACTTTTTTTACATTTATTCTTCTTAGCTTAGTCATGTTCCGTTCTAGTGTCGCGCATTCCTTATGCCTCTCATTTCCGCGTTTGTTGTTTTTGTCATTTGCTCAATGTCCAGATATAAGAATTTGTCTTATTCTTAGAATAAAATACACTCGGCAGAGTGGTGAGGTCGAGGGCGGCAGTTGCGTACTTCATAGCACCGGCCAGCGTTCATGTTCGGTCGAGGTCTTGTATCATATGGTGGCGGTATAAAAAGCTTCTACTGTGGCAGCAGCAAATTGGAACCGACAAACGATCATGTAGCTCACGTCCGGACCGGATATAGAATTATCTAATGGCACGTCTTTACGGCTCCATATTTCAACGCTAGTACTGGTCAGTCAACGTTGGCGCCTTTCGAAAGTCGTTGACTTATAGCATCACGTTATCAGGAAGCTTTTGTATTTTTGAACATCTCATCTATATAAACTTTCTTGCGTTAGCAATATAACCTCTAGAGAAATAAGGATCACTTAAATATTTGATTTATTTGTACTTGGATATTAATATCATCTATAAAGTACAGCACAAGTATATATTAGTGTTAAAATTATGTTAGAATCATTAAGAGTAATTATTACAATATAACATTTTTATTGCTTATTATAGCAACTGCTATTTATAATGTAGTGGTTTTAAAATCTTATTCTAAACTTATTTATAAAAAAAAATTTAAATCTTTAAAACTGAAAAAGAAAAAACTGAATGCATTAATTTGAACTTTATTTGATCATGTCTAGTAAATTCAGTAAAAAGTATATTTAAAAAACTGTAATAAATAATTTGTGTAAAACATTTTACTTTATTGTTGTTAAAATGATATTAATAATATTGATAGCAACTATCACTTTCACAATGTAGATATTACCAACCGAACTGAAAAGAGCGACATATCATAGACAAAGAATTTGTTGAAGATAATTTACGGTAGAATAGTTACTAATAAGCCTTTCCATCTTAGCTGATTTTGATATAATATATTTCCGTACCATTAAATCGTACTTTAACGAGACCCTTTCACTCTAATTCCCACATTGATACATTGATAAAATAGCGTATTACCCCTTATTTTTAAGTTCAGTACAATTCTATGACCTAAATTGATACAATAAACCATTCAAGTTAAGCTGGACCTATTTACTCAGGCTTACTACCAACATCACTTGCTTGCTTTCTGTAATATTGTACCAATAGTAACATGACCCCTGCTAAAGTTTTACATGACCAGCGGAAATATCAAGTAAGTAATGTGTACTCGTATTTCGGTTGTTAATTTGGTTGTCATATTGTTATTCTGAAAGCATTTAATTGTCTTAAAATTACTGAACTTCATTTATTATTCCTGCATTTGAAACGGTTTAATTGTAAGGAAATCAATTGTTTTATTTATATTTTTTCAACTCAAAACAAATTAAACTAAACAATGGTTTCTTCCATTTACAAAACTCATATTGTTAATAGCGCTTTATAAAATAAACAGTTCACTTGCCTCTCAGTGAGATAATAAACGTTGGAACGCGGATAGAAAGGAGGTAGGCATACCAAACACCCAACGAACGCAATATGTATCAACTTGAAGACGCGACTGCAGATTTCATTTCGCGTAGAATAATCTCGTTCATCGGTCAAGTGTCAGGAAAATTTCCAAGCGCATCTTTTTATCCCGTCATTCGTCTATGTTGAGACGACGAGCGCAGCTTCTCAGGATGAGTTTAGAAAAGATGGTGGGCGCGACCATTTGCGATAATACGAAGGGCGGCAAATGCTGCAGAGGCTGTTGCTCCGATTCCTGTATTAATTTTAACATCATACGTCTTCTTTTCAAGCTTAAGATGCTTCATTATCAAAGAAGCAAGAATAGGCTAATTACACGATTGTTTATTTATAAAAATAAATTGAGACGAATACAATTATCTATAGTTTTACCATTTCTACCAAATACTGTCAAATTGCGAACGTGGTTTAAGCTGCCATTCACATTTAACGACAGAAATTCGTGAAAGTAAACTTTGACATGCTTTTACGTTGTTCACAGGAATAGAAAGTCTTCACCCATAATCGCTACGCTAGCGACAATGTCACGAGATAGGAGCGTTAAATATTTATTCTGGGAAATGAAACGTGTGGCAGTGGTAATTTAGCATTTTCACAGCGCACGCCACATTGCTTTGTGGAGTAAACTTGATGATATTTGCTAATAATCTGACTAATCGTAATTGGAAGTTACGTACTAGAATTTGGGCAGTTAGAAGTGGTGATTTTATCACAACAGTCATCATTTTTACGCCAACAATTAAAACGGTATTGCTATGGATAACAACGACGTGATCCTCTATCATCCTCGTTTGTTACATGGCTTTATCAAATGGGTAGTCAATAGACTGCCGTAAAATTTAACTGCTCTAACAATGTATGACCATTACAATTTACAACTACACGACGAGTACGAGCAGATTTTTTCGGATTAATACCGCAACAGGGATAATTTGAAGTAGATTATACTTGATGAGTTCTATGGAAAACATGGGCTAGTTTTGTCATTTCTAAATATTACCACAATAACAAAAACAGTTAATTCTTTACACAGATGTATAGTCAAAAAATAAACTGAGACGAGTTCAGCTTTAAATGGTATGTAAGCATACTAAATTCATAAATAATAAGTAAAATAATATTTTTTTCTTTCTTTTACTAAATTTCAATATATATGTGAGAATTTATCAAAGAATCAGTTAGATTTATAAATAATATATATTAAATATTAAAAAAATATTAAAAATACATCTGCAGATATTGTTTTTTTTTTTTGGCAAGGCTTAAGTTTTGCTTGCAGTTTATTGCTATTATTCTTATCTCAAATGCGTCGAAAACCTACGGTTGCAAGTTTATTCTGGTATAAATGAGAGATTATATTGTCTAAATTTTATTTAAATACCCTGCTTGCCTTCATTTTTATAGAATAAAATATAGATTACTCCTATAACATTAAGTTGGAAAAGGTAGAATAATAACCGAGAAAAATGAGAATGAAGTAAAATACCAGTGGTGAAGGCATGAAATAAGATGTCGTGATGTATGAGAGGCAAGACGAGTGGGGAAGATTTATTAAAGCCGCATTGTTATACTTGAAATATTCAAGTTTGAGACGCTATTAATCATGTAATCGAGTAGGCGTGTTGTGGTGATAGTTTGAATTTGAATCGTTCAAGGTTCAGGAAGACTTGAAATTATGTCAAACCTTGAAAATTAATAGAAAGAAATCTTTATAAATTGGATTATTATAGGATTCTAAAAACACTAGTTAAATTTAATAGCATAAAAAACACATTTAAGTAAATTCTTTTTTTCCTATTATGACCTACTAAGGCATATATAAATGTGAATGTGAGTCTGTGAGTCAGTCAACCATATATTCAAACGCCATAAAAATTTAGGATATTACACTGTGGAACAGAAAATTTCCGATTGAGATGGCATTAACGGCATTCGATTAATCATAATTTTCTAAGAAAACAGGTTTTTCAAAATTTTCGATTCGTCGATCGTGTTTTCTTAATTTCGATTTTACTATCCCATAACTTCCGTCATTATTGGTAGATAATTTAGCTGTCTTCAATAACAATTTATAAATAGATACCAAAGAAATGTTTGAAAACGTAATTTGTTTGTCTTTAATAGTTTCGAAGTTATAAGTTCGATTCGACGATTGAAAAATTTTGAAAAACTTGTTTTCTTAGAAAATTATGATTGATCGAATGCCATTAATGCCATCTTAATCGGAAATTCGCTGTTCCACAGTGTTATTACAATAGAAATATTTTTGAGTTTTTTTAAAATCTAAGTTAGAGTTGTAAAAATTAACATACCCATAATAACTGTTGTTATAAATTAATAAATAACATTGCACTTAGAAGAACACGAAATAATAACACGCATTCCCATGATAACAACAGACACTTCATTTGAATTTACACATCTACAGTTTCCTGTACAGACAATTATTGCAAGTATGTTGTTCAAGAGTTAGAAAACCATGACAAGCATAAAATGTTACATGTTTTCAATCATTTCTAAAATAGAATTTATTATCAATCATCAAATATTATTAATTACCTGATAATATATAATAATTACAAAATTTACTATTCAATTGAAACTTGTTTGCAGTTTTGCTGAATACCACAAGTGAAAAGGCATGTTTATTCTACGATTAATTATGTTTTATACATATATTGTATTTAAATGACCTATACGAGTATATAGCAACAATTGATCTGAGTGGAGTGACTTGATATTAATGTGCCAGTAATGTAAATAACATACTATAAACATGAAACAGATTTTACATCTCCTTACTGCCTACTAGTTTATTTTAAATTTAATAGCGCTAGTTACCAAGTAAAGCTTTCTTGTTTGTTTGTAACGCAAATTCAAGAGTTTTAATCCACGAACGTGCAACTATTTGTCATGAAGACTGATGCTGTAAACAGTTGATCAATACCTTGTAAAAGTAAGTATCATTATGTACATTATAATAAAAAAAAAATTCTGCCAGATATTCCGGAAAAAGCAGACTTAAACCACATCAGAACCGACATTATTAATTAAATAACTTTAACCACTTCTATGACATTATCATGCTCTGTAAATTTATTGCAGTCAAAATTTTAAAGCAAGTTAGTACATGCGCTTTGTAATATTGGTTAAATTATTACAAAGTAAACACCAAGCATTCGCTTTGAATGTGAATTTCAGTTAAATTTTGTTTTATCAGACTCAAATATAAGTATTCAAAACTGCATAGAATTGTAGCAAAATCTCCTTTGTGGGTGACCTCAATATGGCAAATAAACAAGTACAAGTTAAGTCAAAATATTCATCCAGGATACAGGTAGCAACAAAAGCGATTCGATAAAGTAAGTCGTAATGCATGCGTAAACGTGCAAGCTGGAAATTTAGCAGCAATGCCAATAAGCTGCAAATTTTATTATTACACCTTGGAACATGCGCATTCATATTCTACTCGAGTCGGATATTGAAAGTTGCCATTTCGGTGATATATTTGTTGGCAGACCGTACACAAAGAGCTTCAAATTTAAAGCGTGGCTCGAGGCATACACCGCACCTCTACAAAACACAAATACAATAAAATTCGACAAAGCGTGAACGGTCTGGAAGTAATAGATGCAGATGGATATTAGGCGTTTTGGAGTTTTGAAATTGATATTGAACTCATGAAACCGTCGTATTTATGAAGACTGAAGCCCAAAGCTATGAATGAATTTGCTACAAGTTGAAATACAATTTCTTCTCATACTGTCAAATACTGTTCGTTTAGAATTCTAGACGGGTTTTAGATAAAAGTGTTAGAAAACTAAGCAATCTGGGAACTTGTAATGTGGCACTTATTCTTTACGATGCTATAAATATTCATAAGTCTTGAAACTGGAAACGATTGAATATTCACTTAGTTTGCCTCCCTAAGCGGAAATGCTTGGCAGACATCATATTCACAGCGTACGTTTCCGGAACGTCGACTTTTTCCATCTTGCACATCAGAAAACGAAATACAAGCACAAAGCCTTAGCGGTAGAGAAACTGTGAAAATTGTCACTTTAGCAAACTTTAATTAACGTTTGTGAGGATGGCTCAAACGGCTAATGCTTCATGTATTGCCATCACATTTATGCTGGCAACCATCACCTAGTTTCGAAGAAAAATTTTATTTCAGTTAGGAAAGACCATCAAAATAGCTGCATTTTTTGGGATGTCATTAAAAAACAATCAGAAAGTGACTAGAAGAGAAAGGTTCTAACACAATTTTTTTAAAGATACTGCTAGTTTTCTTTACCGTGGTGTTTTCAAAAAATTAACATATAATTGGATAATAATAGATACCATAAAAATGAACATACTAAGAGTATTGCCTTATTACATACTCAGTAGGTCCAAAGAAAGAGTATTTCCAAGTCCATTCTATATTTCATTATTATGGTTCGTTCAATCATCTAAGCACATACGTTTTATGCAATTTGAATCATGTGTATCTTCGAGCTTCTGAAGAGCATCAGTTGCTGTTGCAGGCGAAAATACAACGTGCTGCTCGTTACAGATAAAAAGTTTAATCATCTAATGCGTAACAGAGATGAATGTAACCTCTCTTTGGTCAGGAAAAATTAAATGCGTAAAAATTACATAAAAATAATATTAGGAAGAATTAAATTAACTTGTAATATTATTTTGTAGGTCATTTTTTACTTAGAAATCACATTAGTTTTAATTTAGCATAAACAACTAAAACTAGAACATTATATTATGCTTAGATTTTATAACAATATTACTTCACCAACAATAACACTGTATAATGTTTCATCACTAGTCAAAACATTTTGTCAAGCGATCGCAAGTTTCTTGAGTGCTTACAATTCATTAAGTAATCAGCATGCTAAATTAAAGTGCGGCAATCAATAATTAAAATGAAAACTAAATTGAACATCTTCAAACAATTAAGAAACGTGTTAGAAAACACATTTTATTTCACTATTTTAGGATTAATCTTAACAATACCAAGTGTCTTGTGTTTGCTTTACAAGTGTATAATTTATATGTGGCTCCAAATGAAACATGGCCCTGATTTCTATGGAATGATGGATGGTGACGAAACTATCTGGGCGGTACAAGATAGATCCATGGGTCAAATAGTTACAATGTTTATACAAACATTTGACCAAAGAACTAATGGTGACATTTTAACAACATTCAAAGAACACATAGACGAATCAATGGATTTAAAAGAAACGTGCCCCAAGTTATTCTGCAGACGTGGATATTTCATGGGTTATTATTACTTTTATACGGATTTCACACAGAAATTAACAAAACCCATGCGGCCTTATGACTCAGTTGACGATTTGAAGCGATTGTTGTGTGAGTATGGAAGTAGTGATGAACCACTTGGTGAGCATGACGATGGAATGATGCAGTTATTAATTGGATCAAAAGAAATCAATTGGAAGAAGAGTGCTTGTGAAACAAATAAGAAATTATATCCCGTAATTGTGAGAACTCACCATTCGTTAGGCGATGGTGTATCATTGAATTGCCTTTTTATTAAAGAATTATTAAAGGATCCAAAAGAATTTCTGTGGGAAAACTACAAAGACATGGTAAAACTGCGTAAGGAATCTACAACTGCTTCAAAAAAGCTTACAACACGTAGCTGTAGCCTCAGAAAAGTGTTGAAATACTTAAAATTGTTATACGCATTGCTGCGAAAAGAGCGATACGCGCCCCCAATCCTGAGACAGTACGACAGTCACATTTTACATGGAAGAACTTTAACTCGAGAGAAGAATCTCGTCTGGAACAGGGACCTGCATTCCGAGTATGTACACAAAGTAAAAAAGATCAAAGACCATGTGCCTGGCGCAAGTTTTAACTCTGTCATATTAGCTGCCATTTCTGCTACTTTTAATGAATATTTCTGTTCGGTAAGAAGACAAACCAAAGTTAGATTAGCGCCATAAACTATTTTATATTTTTAGATAACACCATGCATTGTACCAAAAGTAATAACATCATCACTAGTTACACTACCCAATATTCCCAAATTTAGCCAATTGGTACAACTTGATTGCTGTGGTAATATTTCAAACATTGATATGACCAATAAATATGTGATATGTGCACTTAAAATACCAATGACAAAAGAAAAAAGTCCATTCGTGTATAACAAGAGAATAATTGAAATTAATAAGGAGATTGCCGCACTGAGAAACTCTTTGGATATTGAAGTAAGTACTGATCAAACATGGATATTCTAGTAATTAACATCCAACCTGGTGATTCATAGATTTTAATACTCTGTAATCGTGTAATTGCGAAAGTTCTGCCTGGTTCGTGCGTTAAATTATTAATGAGAGTATTCAACACGACTTTTGCAATTTCCAACTTGCCTGGATTTTCTAAAGGTCAATTGTGGCATGGTGGACATATAGAAGATTTGTATTTCTGGATTCCTAATTCAATTAATATTGGTTGGTAGTGACAATGTAACACTAAAATTGATTTTAAAAAATGCATAAGTTTGTTTTAGGCATTGGTATATCAATATTTTCATTTAACAATAAACTAGAAATGGGATTGATTGCAGATAAAGCAATTATACCTACAATTTTCGAAACTCAAAAATTTCTTGATAGAATTATTTATCATATTGACGAAATGGCAAAAAATGTAAACTAAAAGTACCAAATATATATTATATTTGTGTACTTTTATATTTTTTAAATGTTTTTTGAATTTATGAAATACTAATGTTGTGGCTTTTTGGTATTCTTTATGTATTGTGAATTTGAGAAATTGCTTTGGGGCTGCTTTGAACACCGCCTCTAACATTTGGATTAAACACGAACAAACACTGCAGGATTCAAACCATAGATTGGATCATTCTTCGGCCGCCGTACACAGCTATTTCAAGGCAATACACACGGGATTGCATTATCAATTTCCAACTTGTAGTCGCGCATTCCCGTCGATGGCATTCGAAGGCGACCACCGACGCGATGCGCGTATATTTGTCGAAGCCCATCGAGAATTAAACTCGCTTCCAAAGCCCATCAATGGAATAAAACGATAATGAGTCTTTGCCAACGAAAGCACCCAAAACAAATAGAATTGGATCATCAGGATATATATCGACAACTAGATTAACCTCATTATTTTTTTGGTTGATAAATAATAAATAAATTATAACAATGTGCTCTATAACAAAAAATGATTATTTTTTTATGTGATAATTACCATTGACAAAGCGTGTTCTTTCTTTGACAAAGACACAGCTCAAATATGCAGCTCTATAAGACATTTACCTAGAATTCTAAAAGCACTAATGAATCTTCTTATCTAATTAATTTCTCACATATAACATAGCTTTAACTTAATTTTCTTTTAAATTTCTTGGAAATCGTTTATAGTGTATTAAAATAATTGCCTATGCTTTTACATTATGTGTACCGTTCATTGCCTACGTCATTAAAAATTCTCTTTTCTCTCATAATGTCTAGTCCTTGAACCATACTAAACAGGTAAGTCAAAATATTGTAGCAATTTTTTGTTCAATTTAGAAGTCTCTAAAAAACAAACCGACACTTATTTAGTTTTATTACTTTACAGATAGAGAAGAAGGAATTGACTAGCTATTAATTCGTGTTAACATAACATATTTCTACGTTACAAGGTTTACAAGCCACATAAGCTATTTATGCCTGCCCATTGTACAGTTTAATATCAAACAATACAAGAATCATTGTCAACGACATTTGTAACATATTGCTCTAATCCCCTCATTCCTCTAAATATAGTTAACCAATACCCAAAGCGTGGTTGATGCCCCAGCCTAGTTTGCCTGATGTTGTCTTCCGGATGCAAAGATGGCAGCCATGTGACAACATCGTGCATGTCAGCGGATTTGTGGCGGCGGCGCTGGATAGTCAGCTAAACGGCTAATATGTCCGTGCCGGTGCAACAAACAATAACCAAACATCACCCGTCCCGGGACTATTTATACATGCTCAAGGACGCGTAACCCACAGTTGGTAGAAACAAACAAGTATATAAAGCTATCCGACCATACTAAAATTAACATAAGCCACCATTAGTATCAGCGGTTATTTAATGATCTGATTCAATATAAACCAATAATGAACAATTGAACCAATTGCATTCAACAACCGCTTCCATTGTGGCATATTAATATTATTCTCTCATGAGAATTGCGTACAGCACTTGCACGCATGTTTGTTATTAGACACACATACACACTTGTTTTGTATTATGCAAAGAGTGGTCCGCTACAACGCAGCAATAAATAGTGCCATAAGCGACGCAGCAATTATGCAACTTACTGTTGCAACACTTCAAATGTCGGTCACCCGAGTCGAAACATGTAGCTTGGAATTGAAACTCGAATTGGAACAACATGCACTGTATCAAACACTGTATTTTGATAGTGAACAAATGGGATACAAGCGTATAATTCTGATGATTTGGTTTTGCATTTCAACCAAGCGAATTTCTTTTATTCAAAATAGGTTTATTTGGCATCAATAAAAGTACTTGTTATTTATTATTATTATCAAAAAATAATACTTGTTATTTTTTCAGAAACTTTATAGAGTAAAATTTGTATTAAATATAATACATCTTATTCCCATCAATGTTCTAACAAATAATAAGAGTTTTATAACATGTTTATCTCTCTGAAACCCAGTAGGTACATTTCCCTAACTTGTTTGATTATTACTCCGAACCTGGCATTACCTGGCATTCTGGCATTACTTCCGCTCCCGACAAAAAAGCAATAATTTTGGTGAAACAGAGAAGTTTTTAGTGATTAGTAAGATCATTTCGTACCATAACGAGTCATTAAACTAATTTTTTAACGTTATATGTTTCTCTCGCACCGCCAACCATAGATTCCTTGCAATTTGTTACAGCCCCTCGGGTCATTAAGTGAATTTTTGCCGGCTCGCGTAATGCCCCAATAAAGTAGTCATTATCATTGTGATAAAACGCTGCTAGCGCCAGGGAAGAATGCAAGTCCACTTGATTGTATTATTTTTGATCAAAACTTTTCGTCGACCGTAAAACTACCGCTACTAATAAGAAAATAAATCAATTATGCTCGGCATAATTAAGCAATGTAGAAATCACGAGTTGTTAATTACATCTACCGCGTTAGCGACTAATAATTTGATAAACGTTTGCTATGTTCAACTAGCAATCGTTCTAGCAATGGTTAGTGTACATCAAATGGAAATTACAGCAAATGAGCAAAATATTTGCACGCGAAATTTGCAATTGCACAGTTTGGAGAAGCTTTGCCCAATCACCATAATTCTCTTCAATAGCTACTATCTGTTTCAAATGAAATCTAATTATTTCCAACCGCTCCGAAAGTACGGCTCATGTTAGTTCATATTCATTATGGAGAAGAATGCATTTGCAAGTTGCTCAAAATGTTTGCAATAAGCACATATCTTGTCAGATGATTTGCAACATCACTCTCATGCTATCGAACATGCTCTGATACCGACGTAGCATTGCGTTATTTCGTTACGACGTTGAATGCATCTTTTGTAATCATTCGTGCATTTAGAACGAATGGAACATTATTTAGAACACAGATTTAATTTTGCTTCAATTGTTCCGATTCTTTGTTCAAACGATACAAATCACTAGTTAAGAGAAATGCAATATATTAATTAAGAATTTTATTCTAACAAAATTTAATTAAACTTTTTTGTTGTTTTGCAACCCATGAGGAACAAAAGAGTATTTAATAACTAAATTTGTAATGAGCGGAATTTAGGTCACACCTTATAAATCACAAGTAATACTCAGGCATTGTATTTCATTCTAAAATTGTCACTTGTCACTGATACACCGCACCAGTTGTTATTATAAACATATGAAACATCTACAATATTGTATTTTTCTAAGAAAAGATCTATTGAGCCAATCCTAAAAATAAGCCATATAAAACAATTGAGGTACGAGGTTTAGAACCCACCAACTCAAGCTGATTGATTTGAGGTTAAATTGCAGCATGCCAGGTGGCATTCAACTGCGTTCAACTGCAATGTGGTTTTTGCGTACACATTTTATAGATTCTTTTATAATACATAATCACTTAGCAATACTGCTAATGTCATCATTAGCAATTAAAAACATACTGTAGCAATTTTTGGAATATTGGAAACTTATCACATATATTTTCAATGAGATCTTGAGATTAATAATCGGCATAAAAGTACAAAAATATAAGATTGATAATAAATCAATAAAAAACTATAAATTTTGGAATTTTTCACAATTGTGTAAGTTTTTGAATTTTTCAAAACAATTATAGAATTTTGAAAATTACCTTTAGAACAATTTTCGAAACAAACAAAATTAAGCTTAATGTACTATTTAGACTTTTACTACATATTTTCATAATTATAGTTTTATCAAAATACGTAGTAACAGTTAATATGTTAATATACGTGTAAGATTTATATACATTAAATTAAAAAAAATGTCGTATAAATATTAACTGCCTATGTAATACCATTATTGGGCGTACCTCAAAATTTACGTAAAATAGAAAATACTAAATATTTTTTATGTTACATAACAAGATGTCAATGGTCTAAGATATGGTAGAAATCATTAAATCTATTATGTAATTCGAACTCCACTTTACCGCAAAGCATTTAATGTCGTGCGTCAGCAATTCTTTCATAGGACGGTAGGCGATGCTTATAATAATACGATCGATGCCAGACTGTGGAAAAAATGAATATATTATTCAACAAGTTGCTACGTATACCTTATTAACCATTATCAATATACGAAGCGAATAAGGAAATTAAACAAAAGACTTTCTATGTCAAGGTTGTGCAAAAGTAGCAATTTGAAACAGGCAACAAATAACTAGTTTTAGATATATGAGTAAAGTTAATATCTTTTAACTTGCTATAAAAACTTGTTCTTTCAACTTTCTAATTCACGAGAATTCACTCGATTACCAAGATTCTAGAGTGTGATGAAATTGTTGCATAACTATTTATTCAAATAAATCAGAGTATTATTAACTACTTATTAATTTATTAATTAAACTGGATTATTTAAGGTACAAGATTATTAAAATAATAAAGTGCATTTTATAGATGTTTTTAATGAAAAGATTTTAAATGTCGTTGTGTATGGTAACGAAGTGTTTAATATTTATTATATTGGTGGAAACATAACTATAACACTTCCTCCTTGATTTATAGAACGATTTAGGCTTGTTGTCTTCTTCTGATAGATATCTTTTTTCAAATACTGAAGAAGGCAACAAGTCGAAAATTTGTTAGAAATTAATATTTAATAAGTGTTATAGTTAAGTTTTATCAACATATTGAAAATATTTTTTAAGTCAATTTTGTCTTTATTTCTCCAATTTGCTTGGTCAGATAGATGGCAAACATGACGCAATAGGCACGAAAGCAAAGATTGTCAATCAATCAGCAAAACAATGCTAATAGAGCAATACATTATTTACTAACGTTATTAAAATCTACAACCAAAGTCTTGCGATACCATGGGTTCACAACAATGAAAATTTATGTTGCCTACAAGTTAATTGAACAATTTACATAAAGGCAAACAAAAAAACACAATTTAAATTTCTAATCTTTCACCTTCAATTGCAACAGTTTGGGTACTATTTAATTAGTGAAGAGAATTGTCCAAATTGCGCACTAGCCAGTTTATTCTTGTCGAAGTGCGATACAATATCACACAACTTTGCTATCGCATTGGCAGTGTTGAAGATCCGGACACGATTCGCAGAGCGGGACCGGGCACCACGCATTGTGGTCAACACATTTGCAATTCACACAATTACGCCCAGAGGATGCGGCGGACAGACTGGACCAAGCCCATTGAGACCGCCGCTCGTATATTTCCATCTTTCGAAGAAGGTGCGCAGACTACCGCATTCAATGTACTTATGCGTTGTGTAATTCTTGTCCTCCGGTGACTCGAAGCATAATGGTCGTCGACTAGATGCCAAAAAACAATTCTCAACACAAAAGGAAGATTAATCGCTATGTAAACTATTCAGTTTTTGTTTGCATTTTAGGACGTCATAAATTTATTGGTATAATGCACCTTCAGATTGACCAATTACGCAAGTAAAACGTTGTTTATCTACGCCGTCGAATATAATAAGAGAACGTAATATATCGTTCGAGCTGGTTTTAATGCGTGCATTAAATTTTGCCGGCGCACAAAAAATAGCACGCGATTACAATTGTGGTTGCCCAAATCTTTTCGGTCTTACGTGATAGATACAACACTTTTACTTCAGTTTGAAGAATCGCCGAATCGTGCAGAGACACCATTTCAAAGTGATACTTTGGTAGATTCGGTTGCGTTGGAACAGAGTAAAAATTGAATTTGCATTTTTGATTTTTCAGTCTTGAAAAATACAATAATGTACGACTTCTAAACTGCTCTCTCATTATGGAGGTGATAAAATATATTAAGTACGTGATCCTAGTGATAATTACAGTAACATTTCCTCTGCTGGCTGTTTTCTTTATCGTGTTTCGAGGAATGTTGCATCTGTTCTTAAAGCTGAAACATGGAGAAGAATTCTACGGTTTGATGGACGGATACGATACAGTTTGGGAAGTGCGCGACACATCGCGTGGGCAAATTACAATTCTTGGAACGTTCGATTTCGATGAGGAAAAGCATGGCGATGTGTTTGATGTTTTTGTGCGACAGATACACCAACCGGAATTCCGAAGATCGTGTCGCAAAGCAGCAATGCGTCGTCGGCATCTACTAGGGTACAATTATTACATCGAAATGGATCCGTACGATGGACTGGTACAGAAAATGCCACCATATTCGAACGAAGAAGACGTCAGACGCATGCTGAGCGAGGGTAGCAATCAGCCGATCGGTCCGGATGACGATAAGATGCTCGAGTTTCTCATAGGCACCAAGCCGATACGCTTCTCGCAGAGCGGACGGCTCGAATATCCCATTATTATGAAGATGCATCACAGCCTTGGCGACGGAATCGCCTTGATGAACTTCTGTATTACGGGCTTGGGTCTTAACCCAGCCGCTTTTTTGAAAAAAACTGAAGAGGATTTCCGCAAGATGTTTAAAATTAAAAATCCAGCGCAGGAAGCAGCAAGCGAGGGCAGTTGCCAAGTACACCCAGAAAGTCATCGTATGTCTGATAAAGCAAACGCAAATACCGGCGAGAGCAACGCTGAAAAAACGATAAAAACGAAAAGCACAATGCAATTAGGAAAATTGTTGCGAAAAGTAATGACTAGCAAATTCTACCATCCCCTGTTTGGCAAACCTGATGAAAACTTATTGCACGGCAAGACGCTCACAGGCAGGAAAAATTTGGTATGGAGCTGTGATATGGGAAGAGATTACGTGCGCACGGTGAAAAATATTAAAAGTCGTTTCGAAGGCGTCAGCTTCAACAATGTTCTATTTGCGGCACTTGCAGCAAGCTTTAGCGAATACTATCAAAAAGTATGTGCAGAATATATACTTTTATGGGTTTGCACTTAGCATTTTCCATCATCTTTTCATTTAAAGCAGATATAAATTTATATATTTACCTAAGATCTATTCTCTACCATACGTTAGCTTTATTAAATTTTTATATTTCTTTCAGTATGACCCAGATAATGTTCCTGATTATATTTTAAACGGGATAGTACTATTACCATTTATTCCCAACTTTGAAGAAATGGTCACCATCGTTGATGGAAAGGTAGCAGCATTGGATTTGTCAAATAAATTTGTTGTTGCTTTTCTGAAACTACCAATAATTGTACACGGATCTGTGGAGGAAAATGTCCTAGAATTAGTTGATTTGGTCAAACAAGAAATCGTCAGTTTATCACAAAGTCTGGACATTGCTGTAAGTTATAGTCGTTTACTATAAAATTGTCTTCACCTAAGCATTACATTTTAGCTAACAATATTCTTTATGAAATACTTTGCCTACATAATGCCACTACCTCTAGTTAAATTTATAATGAGTTATTTCGACTCCACAATCTCAGCAAGTAATCTTCCTGGTCATGGACGTTTACAAATGTTTCACGGTGGTCACATGAACGATTTATATTTCTGGATTCCCAATATTAAGAAAATTGGTATTTACATATAAATTTAGTAATGTAGCATGATGTAGCATGTGTGATTGACTTGCAGGTATTGGCATTTCAATGTTCACTTATGACAACCGCCTCCGTATTGGTCTGATTGCGGATGAAGCTCTCATTCCGGACGTTGAGAACGTACAGGAAATTGTTGACAATGTGCTCAAGTACTTGGACGTGATGGACAAACGCAGTCAAATCATGGTCGACAACAACAATGAGTGCTCTCAATAACAATATGGTTATCAATAGTAAGACGTGTGACGAAAAGAGTCAGCATAAATATAATTAGGTACGTTTCAACAGCTTGACATTCTGTGATGATATAATTTTAATACAAACTCAAAAGAAGTGTTATTATGCAAAATTATGAGTAAAGATGTAGATTTCAAGTTACGAATCTTGTCGTTTATAGAAGTAATTTAGTAGCTTTAGCAATAAAAACTGTTTATTTTACGTCATTAATTACATATTTTAAATATAACTTTATGTAATATAGTGAACTAGCAGGTGATAGATTTATTGTTCGGAAAATAAGCGGCAATTTGGAGGAACAACATTATTGAACAATTAAAAAAACTAATAACCGTAAATTGTTTCATTTTAATTTGAGTTTATAGTTTGACACTCAATATTAAGTGCACTTTAGCAACAATTATCTTTACTTTCTATTTATTTCTCATTTAATAATATAAAACATGTAACATCAATCTTACAACAAATAACAACGAAACTTGACAAAACTGTTGTATATAGTTCTGGGATAATAATAGATAAATAATAGAGTTGTTTTGAAGTGTACTCTTGTTCCTCTTGTTAAGCGTTATATAAAACAATGGTATAGCGGTACTATGTTTAAATATATAGCCAACCATTCATAATGTAAATGTGAGTATAACAGAATTCAAGCAAACGAAAAATATGAGAATACAAGTTATACAAATAGGTATGACCATGCTATGTATGATACATTAATTGGCAACAAAAATTTATTTCTTGCTTTTCTCAAATTTTCTTTTTTTCTGGAAATACATGTCCATTTCTTTGTTTATTTGAGTATGCCTGTCATTGTGCAATAACTAAAAAAAAGTTATGCAAATGTTCTTCTAAACTTACAGTATACACTACCCATAACAATTTAAGGCCAATGCATTTTAAAGTTTTACATTTTATGTACTACCAAAGTTTTGATGTTTTCATGTGATGTTGAATTAAATATGATATCAAATTTTGATGTAATATGTCAACACAATCAAAACTAAGATGAATAGAAACCAAATAATCTAGAACGTTTGCAGCGTTTGCATGGCAAGTGCATTGTTAGGATGTTGTTTGACGACTCGAGAGACAGTTGAAAATCGATTTTGGTACACTTGCAAATCTCATTTGAATCTCTACATCCAATCATAAAACCATGAATTTCTTTATACTTATACCAGAGAAATTTTGCGTTTTCAACAAAACACTAAAAATGTACGTCTTTTTAAATATTTAAAGCAATAATATATTCTAATTTTTTCAATTTTATCGTATTTTTTTATACAATTTTTATAAAACTTGCCAAATGCACAATCTGATGATTCTTAATTAATTCTAAAGTACTTACTATTGTAGCCTTTAAGTGCAGTGCAAAGTTGTAGAATTTTTTGTCTGTATTAGTTAATTATTTCTTAAGATGCGCGCTTTCGATAATTCTTTCTTTTCGTTAAGTCCTTAGCTGCCTCTGTTTCTACTTGTTTTATACCGTCATTGTCATTGCTGTACAAACGTTTTTTCTTGTCACTGAGTTCTTTTCTGAATGTCGTTACATTGTCCGGTACATAACCTTTATGATACAGCAAAAAGTATTTGCAGTCTATTTCAATCATAATTTGTATTAGTGCTTTAGTCTCAAAGTCAGGTTTGTGCCGTAATAAAAGAGAATCTCTTAGCGTATATCGTTTCAACAAAAAATGCCCCAAGTAAAATTAGGAAAAAAACGTTTTTTTGTTAATGGTTAATAACATTGTGATACCATCACTCGTATCATTAAGAAAACTCTTGCACATTCCTATTGGCAGATGTTACGCTCTCAGAATAACCGGCTGGCGTGTGCAAAGTACTCAGCAATTATGTAAATGAAAATGTGTACAGTACTTTCTTAAAAATTTGTGATAATCTGAAAGCAACGTGTTAGTTTCATATTTTATCAACTATTCGGGCTGTATTGGCTTTCAGTAAACATCAAAGCTTCAAGTTTTCACAGAGTGAAAAAAAGTTACTCTATGTTTTCTTACAAATGTCAATTGCAAGTGTAGGCTTCTTAGCAATGTTGGCCGCGAGTGAATGCCATTAAATAATCAGATTTCTACGAGCGTGCACTGCCGTAACCCAATGTGCAATAGCGTCACCGGCGTTACTTAATTCGCATTCCTATTCACACCCCGACGAGCCAGGGCGGGTTAGGTTGGCTACAACAGTTTGAAATTCTCGAGCTGTGTTTCTACTTGCTGGCCGCACTCACGATCGTCACGTATTAGCGTATTGCTCGGCACCCTCTTCACCTATCCCAATGCACTTCAATCTAATCTGATATACCGGGTGTTGTAAGCAACCATGAACCATTTGTGAGTATACAGGAAATCAGCAATCAACACGATAAGCAGCTTGAGTTGAGTTAATTTATTTGTTTTTGGTTTAAAATTCTACAGTTTGTGTTCTTATTGTTTTTATTTAACAATTACTTCTGTTTTCTGTTTGGCAGATATTTTTGACTTTACTGAATTTTTCAAATACCATCCTCTCCCAGGATTAAGTTTATGATTGCTCTGTGTTTTTCTGATAGAAATGTACGAGTTGTATACACTGAATATCAATATCTTAAGCCTGCGTTTGCCGAAAATAACAGAGGCAGGAAAAAACCTCTCATCAGAATTGAAGATGTATGTTGTTCC
The DNA here is from genome assembly GCA_027575565.1 of Diploeciton nevermanni. Taxonomy (NCBI): domain Eukaryota; kingdom Metazoa; phylum Arthropoda; class Insecta; order Coleoptera; family Staphylinidae; genus Diploeciton; species Diploeciton nevermanni. The sequence continues at coordinate 118,453 of JAODIE010012929.1, forward strand.
AGGCGTACACTGCGTTGCGCTTCAATCTTCAATCATACCAGTAGTGCGTCGTGGAATACAAACTGAAGATACATAAATCATATATGTTTTTCATGTTGCTTTTTTGAAAAGTAGAATATTTTACTGTGTTAAAATATATAAGCAGAAAATAGTTGCAATAATCTCAAAATAATTATAAAACAAACATGTTAATTCAATATTTACAGATGGCATTGACGACACTAAACTAATCATGGTGTTTTAAGAAGCAGTTTTTTCTAAATTTTTTATTTTTTTTTATTTTGATTTTAGTGTTTGATCAAATTGCATTTTGATATATTGTCCTATAATTTTTGTAACTATTATTACTGTTTTTAATAACAATTTGTAAATAGATACCAAAGAAATGTGTGAAAACGTAATTCGTTTATCTTTATTTGTTCCGAAGTTATAAGTTTTCAAAGTGAGAATTTGTGAAAAAGTACAGACGTTGATAAAGACGCATATTCCGAACAAATATGCATTTGGAAAGAAATGAAAGTATGTTCAGTCGAATAGGTATGAGCTGCCCAATACGACACTAGCATTCTAATTTTCTTGACGCATTTAGTTTTGGGAATAGAATTTTTTTAGTCGAAAAGTTGAAACTTGATTTTTACTCATTTACGCTACTGCAACAGTTGCTTATAGGCGTATTATATACACGTTGTAGTAAAAATAGTAAGAAACAAATTCAAATACCAATCTTAATTTTAAAGTAATATATTCTTAAAGTCTAATTAATAGCAGCGCATCAAAATTAATCAAGTAATAAATTTCACTTCTAGCAAATAATTCTTAAAATTGGTTGCACATATTAACTGTGTTTTAGAGTAATTATCAATAAACAATGCACAATACTAATTCGTATAATTTATGATTTGATTATTTTATTAATTAATACGTGCGTTAATAACTTTATTTCAATTTTCTCCCTAGCATTGATTTTGATAGCAATAAAGTTATGACTTTGGTATGGAAAGTTAATTAACAAATAAAATAAATTATTCAATTTAAATTTGGTAAATTATTATCAACTACAGTTTGTTCTGATTGTTTCAATCGGATAATAGAGCTCCGAAAGTGAGAAAACTAGTGTTTTCCATTGATTCGACTTTAAAGTAACAATCAAAAATAGTTAACTGTACATCGTAGTAGTGTTTCTGTCCTTTTATTTACTGATTACTATTAATTTAAGTATATTTATTAGACTAATAATTTTTGTGTTTTCGTAATTTATGTTACAATATTCTTATTCCAGAAAAGTACGATTGAAAAAGAGTGCATTAAAGCAACTCGTAATTATTCTCATTGCACTGAAAACATGCAAATGACATTTAAACAGTTATTGAACACGCATATACAATTACTACCATTTATGTGCAACTGAATGCAATCACGAAGCAATAACAAAATGTAAATTTCAATTGTGCTTACAATCGACGCAGTGAGAATTTTTTAGAATTCAAATAATTGCTAACAATTCCATCTGACTCGATTTAATAGAATATTATTTTTACATATTTTTACAAATTACTGCGATATCAAAAAATAATATTTTATTCTGAGCTCTCTATATTTACAGTTAATTGGTTGGCGGTAATAAACCACATTTCAAATAAATATTATGTTAACTGTACAACAATGTACGTCAATACCCTGGTACCAATAGGAAATGATTGTAGGAAATTGTTCATCGGTTGGAAGTAAAACGAAATAAACATGAGACTGGGCCGATGGTAAGCTCGTTATATGTTTCAGCATTTAAATTGGTAAAAATACGACGGAGGCGCACGTATGCAAATTTTTGACGATTGCGCACTAGAGGAGCGCATGAAGAGATGATCGAAACGGAAATCTAATAAGGACTGAATCTGGAATAAATTTTTCGATGATGTTATTCGATTTCAAAATTATTCAATTCCATCACTTTTATTTTCCACCTTCTCATTTTAAAATGGGAAAATATGTGCACAATAAGAATAAAAAAGTTTATGAGACTTTAACATCTCATTATCATAAATATTTCATTGGTCTGCAAAGAAACAAAAAAGTTGACTGCACAATAATTTTGAGGCACAATTGAGGTTAAATACTTATTAAAATATATTTAAGATAACTATTTATTGTATTGTAAAAGGTTAAGTCGCTGTTCTCAAATTGAGTATGCTACCTCTTTTGACTCTCTCCTTTTTTTCTACTTTACAAATTCCTTAATGCTAGTGGAAGGTTAACGTAGTGGTTGGTAATCGGGTAACATAATATATAACTAAAATTGTCGGTGGTCGGAAAATAAAAGTTGAGAAATTAAAAATAAATTAATCTATATTCAAAAACAACTATACACGTAATAGCAATCTGATTTACGACTTAATCATAAACATACATCATAACCAAAGATAACTAAACAAAACTTAAATTAATAAACAATCTATAACTATAACGCCTTACACAGTTAAACAAGTGTGAACTTATTTTTTTTTTCTGTTCCTTGATTAATTTTTAATTCAAACCTAAGGATTTCGTCAGAAATCGAGGTTTCCTCAATAAACTAAGAAATATAGTTATAAAAGTGTCTTTACAAATAAATTTTTTTGAGAGTATAGTCATTGCATATGATTATTAATATCAACATAAAAATTGTAAGAAATGAAAATTAATGTAAAAATATTTTAATTCTAATCATTAACACGATATATTCAAATTGAAAACTTACAGCTCAGAGCTTTGCAATGAGCCATTCCATTGATATCTCAAAGTAGGAATTCATTGCAAGTAAAATTTTGATAGGTAATGATAAACTACATAAATTTTGTTGATTAAAGTAAAAGATGGTATCCAAAAATGATTTGATTGCAATTAGCTAAAATAAAATGTTTTGCCGTTTAAAATACCATACCAATTAAACGAAGAAGAAATAATATTCTTTTAAAATACTTAATATTAAATATACATGTTGATACATGTTAATAATATAGATGGAACCGTCAGAAATTTATTTATTTCCAGTTTGTAGATTTGAATACCTAGAATATAATATATAAGCATGAAAGCTTTTGATAGTTAAAGTTTAATTAACCTTTCGTCGCTGTATTCTAACTTCTTCATTTTATGGAGGCATTAAAACCTACATGAATGGGAGCGTCAAGTACAGCAAATAACTTATTTTGAAAGATTAGATAATTAAAATTAAAGATGAAAATCTTTTCAGTTTTTTATATAAAATAAATATAAATTTTGCGTGATTTTGCATTTTATTTTTATTACTCATAAATAAAATACTTTTTATAAAAACCAACAGTTTATAATTATTATTTTGCATATATTTTCCCTTCTCAAGTACTATATAATTAAATAAATTTTCCCAAGAGTTTTTCTAGTGTATGCACTTAAGGTCTTTATTATATATTATACTTTCTGTCGCAGATTTTATGAGGTTTTCACCGCAGTTTTGAACCCAACATTTGTATTTTCTCGTTATGTTCAGTTTTCATAAATATTTACTTTCAACAAGAAATTCTCCGCAAGAACATAATCTTCTTTTATACTTTGTATCATATGTTTTCGTACATAATCAAAAAAGTGGTTTACAAGGGTACCGTGTCCTCGTATTACACGTACGTGTCGCAAGATCAGATGAGCTAAATCCGGGACTATATCAACCTTGAGTGGGCAATGTATAGTAGCGACCTATTCAACAACTTTTACTTTCCCCGTACTACATAATGGGACAACTACTGCCTACAATATAAGAACATTCTTTGTATCTTCGACAGCCATTCACAAAACATAAACACTACAAGTGCTAGCCTTCCTGCTTTTCTTCTTGTTGTTATTGTAGCTGGCTACCTATCAACACCGCCATTAGAAGAAATTCGCAGTCGCTCACAATAGCAGGCGTGCTACAAAAAAGCTAATCGTTTCATAATGTTATCCCATCGGCAAAGACAATTCTCTAATCTGAAGCCGTTTTTATTTATTTTTTCTCCTTCTTTGTGTTGCCTGGAGGTTACTTAGTGGAGAGCTTGGAGCATAAAATCTTATTGCTCTCTTACCTCTTGTAAGAAGTACAGGCACTACGAGCACCGCGCGCACAATAGAGTCAGCGGGAGAATCATTAAGGCTATCTGATAATGTTCAAGTTGGCAAAAAATATCATGACGTAATAACAATAGATTATTTGTGCTAATAGATCCTTATACTATAATACATTTCTAAGCATATCTTGAGTAGTTGGAATTTGGCTTTGACATTTAGCATATTTTATAGCAAGGCAGCTATATGAAAGCATGTGTGATTGCGTCAGCTGCTAATTAATTGGATTATGCATAGCATCATAAAGACCCAAGCGATAGCCACCAAGGATAGCCAATGCCGCCAGCAGATGGATGATTTAATAGTGCTGTATCGTCTGTTTGCGTTGGGTATCGATACTGATGCCACCGGCGCGGCACCGTGGAGATGTTGGAAGGTAAATTAGCTTTAGTTTAGTGGAACGCGAATGTCATTTTGCAAATGGATATTCACCTTCGATCCATATTTACCGGTACGTGGCAAACATGTGCCTGGGATAATGGTCGGCATACTGTCGATAAACCGCACCACTTAGGGATGCGTCGTCTAGGCTCTCATCTTTGATGAGCCATCTCAAACATTGAGCCGAATTATAATTCAATTAACAAACTTACCCGATTATATTTGACCATTACTAAAATCAACTAAAAGCAGATAACCAAAATATCAAGTAGTAATAAACTTGCCAAAAAAAATAAAACTCAACAATACTTCAATATTCTAATGTATAATAACATGTTTATGCTTCTAATTATATTACAATCGCAAGATCAATACAATAAAGATATAGGATATGTAATTATAACTCAAGTAATAACTCATCTTGAATAAAATCAGTTTATCGTTTGAACATGACGTTGTTCAAAGAGAGTAAAATTAAGTTTTGAAAACTATCCTTTCTAGTGGCGTAGCAAAATGAGTTTGTACACACTTTGAGGAGAAAATATAAAGTCATTAATTTAACTACCATCAGCGTACACAACATACATATGATATCAGTTGCAACTCAAGGCTTAATCACACGAAAAGTGTATACCGTGGCATTGATTTCTTTACATTTCTTCACAAACGCATATATATTTATATTATACTGTAAAATGAAAAGAAAAACCACAGAAGATACTCTAGAAAAACAAGATCACTATAGAGAAAAGTTGGTCATTGGTCAACATTTTTTGAAAAAATCGGTTAACCGATTATTACCAAGGGTCCTAAAAACATTTTATGAGAATAGTTTGTATAAAAAGTAATTAGTTTCATACAAAGTTGATAATTGGCTGAAACATATAATTGAAATAAAAGAGTATCTTAGATGGTGTAATAACTTGAGTTGACCAATAAATATACAAATGTGCTAATTCATGATATCTAGTCTAATCTGAATAATCTTAACAAAAAATACTTATTCAAGGCACAAATAGTAATATAATCGATAACGTAACAATTCGTAACCACACTCAATAATACTATAATATAAAAATTTTGGAATGTTAAAATAAAAATGTTAGTTCCTTCACGGTTTTTCTTTCATATAGTTCCTTTATAGTTTTTATTTATGCATAGTTCAATAATCTAATAAAAATGTAATTTCTAGAACTTTTAAGTAAATACATATTATTTTAAATTATATTATAAAATTACAGTAATTAAGTTTAATTAATGTTTTTATAATTAGCTGCTAAATTTAATTCTGGCTGACTTTCCATACCGTACAAAATAAGTAGAGAACTAATTGAATATTGCATAGCAGTTTCAGTAGGTATTAGAATGATTTAAATTTACTTTGGATTAAAATAAATCTTACGTTTGATGTCAGCCTCGGAATCTTTTTTAATTAAATTATAAATATATTCTAGGGCAAAACTACAGGAACTAATACAATAAAATCTTGAAATCAATACTTTCTCTCTACAAATCCATAACCATTCGTTTTGTGTTGTCAATGCGTACTAATTAAATCTGAATATAAAACATTTTTTGTGATTTTTTTTAGCTGGAAAATATCCAGAATCCGGGGCATTAAAAAACTATTTGTATGAAATTACATTCTCACAGAATGGCATATTTTTTTCTGCATTTAGTTTGCAATTAATTCTACGTTAGAAATTAAAGTATAAAATTGTTATTAAATTGTATTTTAAATTCATTCAATTGCTACTAGATTTGGTACTCATAAAAATTTATAGTTGGTATTACAATTTGGCAAAAGTACTTTAAGTAAATAGCAGTTTCATTGCATTCAAACTTGCTGCATTAGTCTTTCATTGTATATTGACATTTTCATTGCAATTTTAAAGCAAAGTTAATCGTGTTAAAGGCTCCACTGCTATAATCTCGTTGAAATAACACTCATTGAGATAATTTTGTGCGCGTTGTGGCAATAAATTCATTAAGTGTTTCCGCGCCTCCTAATGCAAACGCCCCGTATTTAGAGACTAGCATATCGAGGCGAAATTGCAGGAATTGCACTCGCGTAAACGAGGCAGACGCAAGAAGAACCTTGGAAACGCAGAAAGAAAAAGGTTGCTTTGCTATTAACGAGGCTGCAAAATACACAAGAGACATACTGAATAGCCCAGTTAGAGAGGCAAATGAAGGGGCCGGTATGAATAAATTGATAAAGAAATTTGAGAAGAAAAAAAGATGCAAGTCTACGCAATGCGCATTTTGCTTAATTAAGAAACGTTTTCATTTACGCAGAGCATAATTAAGTTAAATCTAAAAAGAAGGGAGATTTATGTTGCCAGGTGGAAATCAAAAGCTTCTAGAACAAAACACTGTTACGTTTTTCCAATTGTGGCTTTTATTTGAGGATAAAATAAATTAAAAATAAGACAATGAGTAAGATATATTGTAAATTATCTTTAATGGTATTTACGAATATATTTACATGTATTTAAAGGATACAACTGTGCAGACAGATGAGTCAGCTTGCCCAAGCGCATAAATTTTATTTGCAATCCACATTTGAAGTTGCACTCCTGGTTGGCGTTGGCCCCTTTCCTGTCTGCAGTGTCTTGTTGATGTCGACTTAATGTTGGGATTCGGCAGGATTCGCGTGATAAATTGGATTTACAAATGACTCTCCAGCAATTCCAAGCCTGGTGAGATTGAATGCGGTTGGGGCGCCATTGATGGAAGACTTTCGTGTGAACGACTTCCCTTCGATCTTCCAAGAGCGCTTCTCATCATGGGGGAATATTATTAAGTGCATTAATCCGTAACGAAGCAAATTTTGTTTTATATGAGTAATGGAAGCAAATTTAGACTAAAGTACAGTAAAAATACGAAATGTATTTAGAATACCTACGAGACATTTCATGAGCAAAAAGTGAGAGAGTGTGTGGGTGTCGCTGGATTGCATGACTCAATGAAACATTTCAATGATTCCATTTCCAATTCGGCGCTGAGGAAAGGCGCGCGCGCGGTCTAATCGAAAAACTTTGCGGAAAACATTCATAAATGCAGAAGTGGCGCATTGTCCCCAACGACAATTGGCAACATGGGCGCCTATAATGCAGATTTGTTCTGCACGAGTTGACAACGCCACACTTTTGCTAATGTTATCAGGTTAGTAACAAAACCATACAACTTTGAATGTCTGCTGTAAAGTATTCGTTTAAATTCAGGATAGATAGCTAGGGCACTTTGCATTTGAGTGAAATAAATTAAAAGAAAGACAAAATTGAAACATCAAAGAAAAAAATTAATTAGTTCAAAAGCAGGTGTCGAATGGAAGTGAACCCTAGCAATTGCAGAAGACCACTTTGCAAAAACTAAAGAAAGTGTAGACAGATAGGTTGAAAAGGCAAGTACTTAACTTTGTATTGATGTCAAGCGAAGCGTGCTTTCATTAACGAGCGTGCGCTCGTCGCACACCATTCGTTCTACATGCTTTCAAGACGAATCTCCGAAACCATAATGAAAATGAGTTAATCCCAAAGAAAATAAACTTAATTGAAATTGGGTTGTAAACTTTTATACGCGTTGCTTCAACTAACTCTATTCAACTAACTTTTTCAGAAAGCAAATAAAATAACTATCTTAGATAGTGTTTTAACACATTAATCAGTAAATACAACACAATTTGTCAATGTTTCAATTAGTATATTGAAAACAGATACTTGAGAACTTGTTAGTTTATTGACAACACATTTTTGTTGTTTAGCCACAAATTTAATACATGATGCTGCATGGTTTCAGCATTTGCACATATATAAAGACAAGTGAATCTAATAAATCTTCATCTCGAATTAACGGCGATCAAAATACCAATAATCTCGGACCGTTGTCTATCTACCCTAGTTGGCGTTATCCCTCAAATACTCTAACATGCAGCCCACAATGTGGTGCGTTCTCTTTTGTCAGGCCATTAGGTGCACAATAATCGTCATGTTAATGCAGCAAATTTGCGGCTTTTGTATACCATTCATCCATTCACGTTCAGATTCTATGCCTTCGTCACCATTGTACGACAACGTACAAGTACATATATTAGGGACGCACTGTGATGGGGCAGCAATACCGCAGCACCCTGCAATCAAGTATTAAACGCATCTCGAATTTCAGCATGCGCCGAGAATGTCGCAACGTCCCCTTATTTTTCTAGAATTCAGTACGCGTCACTTGACGACACTGCAAACTCCTACCGTGGTTAGTAGGGTGACAGACTTATGCGAAACATGTTGCAGTAGCAGGTTTGAATGCTTCGAAATCAATTGTATGTGTATGGGGTATGGGGTAGTATTCTGGCATGTTGGTCGAGGTGTCTTTTATCATGTTGGCTATATGTGGCGTGACAATGTATTGTGTGTTGCCTTATAGCGTGAACATCAGACGCATTTAAAGAAAATGAATCGTGTAGGAACAGTAACTTGCGTCGAGATGTCGAAACAGATGGATGCTGAACTAAAACGGCATGATTGATTCAATTTTAGGGAGCAATATTTACTTGTTATAAGTGTAAGTAATTTTGTTCTTTGCTTTCTTCATAAAAAATAGTTTAGTTTGGCAAAAACATCTAAAATATAAATCTATACTAATTCCATTCTACAATTAGTCAAAAGACTAAATATAAATAGGCTACATAACATAAAAATTTAAGCAATTTTGTCAGTAAATAATTCACCATATACATATTATAAAACACTAACAAGTCTGTAACTGCAAGTTATTCCACAAAGTAGTTGTCTAACAAATTCTTTACTTGCTAATAAATCTTTCACAACTTTTATCGCATAACATATGTATGTTGCACTGTTATTCTGTTTAGAACATTTATTTCTTCAATTTCCACCATATAATCTCACACTATTGTTGTGTCTGAGTGCGCTTCTCTTCTGTAACCGTTCTAATCGAAATAGTTTATCATTCCACCGTAGCGGTCATAAAGTCAGCGATTTAGGTATTACCCGCTTTGAACATGCAAAATAAGTTTCGATATTCATGGCCAGTGCATGTTCTTTCCTCCTGCCACGTTCCGCTAACAACATCGTCCGCTACAAGAAGCGCAGAATACCCAGAAGCATTGACGTTTTTCCTCAACATGGCGCGTGAAGAGTTTGACTAAACCACTAAACTACATCACTGTTTGTCGCGCAACACTTACGGGGCTTTTGGCGCGCACTGAATATTAAGGGCATTGTGTTCGATGTTAGTCCATGAGTCCATGCTATAAGAGGGCATAGAAGCAAATGCAGCACAAAGCTGTAAAATGCACTATGTATCAACTTTCGAATTTTACAAAGTTATGAAATAATTTGTGGAATAAATTGCAATCTATTCAAAAGTAGGCATCTTAAAGTTACAAAAATGTGCTATTAGAAAATTCATCAAGTATATTTTATGTAAACGAATAGTAGAGATGTGTAAAATAATAACAAGTAATATACAATTCCAGAAACCTGCGTGGTGTACTTTTTATAATCTTGATATAATGTTGATTCTATTGAATATACGCATGAGCACTATTGGTGTGTGATGTTATAATTAGTTGTAAATAACTGTGCTTTAACGTCGAATAAATATAGTTAATGAGATGTCGAAATTAAATGTGAAAATAACTTATCACGCTATCAGTGATATCCAACCAAATTTCCATTTCATTGGCGTTTAAAGCGTTCAGAAAATTAACGACGAGCGTTAATTATTCCGGTATGTCCACCAAACTTGAATCTTCCGCTTGTTGCACTTTGCCAAACGGGTATTCAACCAACCAAAATTGATAAAAGTGTGGTTTCAATTTCAGCTCAACAGAACCACAGCACAAAATGGCAGACACATCAAAGGTAGACAACTCAATTTAATACAAAAAAATTCGCTTTTAATTCAAAGCCTTCACAGACTATGCCACACATTGTGTAAATAACCATTCATTAATTTTGTGCAAGTTGTGAAGATATGATTAAATTTTTAATGTGAATTTACTATCAACATTCAAATTAAAATTTGAATATAAATCATCATTAGTACGTCAATTGTTCATGGAAGTTGGTAAAGCTGCAACGAAAGTGAAGAGCTGGCAACTGAGTATTGCTTCTATCGACGTCATTACGAGTGGAATGAGCTAGATAGCCGGTATTGAATTTGTAGTACGCGTGCCCCTTTTGTTACTCGCCTATTAACTAATAATTTACAGAACAAGCCGACACATCACTGCCGCTAATGGCAGTTATTCCAAGGTGCGGACTGTAAGTTGGTACACGAGTCTTAACTTATGCTCAAGTCACGCAATAAATTATAATTACTCTTATTTAATGGAGTTACTATGTAAATTGCGTTTCTTTATTATCAATATATTTGAAGCTATAAAATTAGTATGTTTGTGTTAAGGTTTTCGGTATCAATATATAGTTAATTAGAAGTCTATAAAGCGCATATTCCGGCACAAGTAGAAATTACTTGTTCAGTATATATTAGAAATATCACTCGCTTAGCATTCGTGAAAGAGTAGTGTGCGGTGATACAAATTCTCCTTGATTGTTCTATGTTAAATTAATTCTGGGATGGTACTTTCTAGCCAAATAAGTAAATAAGAACAAGGTTAAGAGCAGATTTTCATCCTTGAAATAACAATTGAAGTACTACTACCAACCTTGGAATTATCTCTTAAAAACACTAGTATTAATAAAAGAATAAGTGCCTTTGGTTATGTGCTTTTGAAAAAATTTTTTTTTGCATAATAATATTAACATTAGTCTGGTTTTTACCTTTGGTAGGTATGCTTTGTTTAGTAATAAATGAATTAAATCTGCGATTGGTACAACACATCTATATTATTATTCGCTTAAGGTGCACTACTTAACTTGGTTATTTCCTTACATAATATTTAAAAATTGGTTATATATTTTTAGATAGGTAGGTACCATCCTTTTTTTCAAAATTTCAATAACTTCAAGAGATAATTAGTTCTAATTTTGGTCAATTTATTTTCGAAACATGTTTCTAAACAAAACAACAAATATTTTCATAAATTTATTCTATGCTATAAACCAGACATTCACAAAGGTTCAGAAAGTTTTTGGAAAGAGTTGGTAACTTCTGCAGCGACATCTGCAATTTTATTTACACTATCTTTGACTTCATCGACAATACCAGAAGCATCCTTAACTATGTCTTGGGTAGCGGGGTTTTGAACAGCCCGGGCAACAGTGTTCTGAGCCGCAGTAAGCATGTTGTTAGCAATATCAATGACTACAGAAGTAGAGTGATCCCTCAATGCAATCAAGAGTTTACGAGTTTGTTCACCTTGTTTCAGAATTTTATCAAAATTCTTTGCAACAATATCCATCAGTTTATCAACACGTTCTGCAGGAGGCAAGTTCTGATACACCTGATCAAATGTATTTAAAACATCTTTTACAACTTGAGGTGCTTCACTCTCAATGATGGTTGATGCAGCTTTGATGGTTTCATCAGCGGTAGCGTATTGGAAGACTGCCAAGATAACGAGGCCGTATAAAAATTTGACCTCAAACTAATATCACCAGTGAATATATATTAAATAATAGTAGTAGTAATAATGTAAATATAAATATTTGTTACCATTTTGTTGGATTGCTGAACACTGCTTAATAATATTTGGAAATGTTCTATATATACTCAGAAGTTTTCACGTTTTTAATTCCCTATATTACTTATTGAATATTTATCAAATTGTGAGTTTGTTTTTTCGTGAAAGAGAACACCTATAAGTAAAAAATCGCCAACAAATAGTGATAAGGTAATGCAAAACCTTGGCGTAACATTTGAGGCACGCGTAGTTTTATCTTACTTATTTAAATTCTAAACTGAATATAGTATGTCAAAAAATTACTAATTTTATTATGCAAAGTAAAACATAGAAAACAATTTTTTTTATTTATTTTTTATTTCTGTGGCAATGATTTTCAAATTGGGAAACCCAAATTGGAAAGTGTATATACGTGAAATATTTGACAAATCTATAAAAAGTATCAAATTACACTGTAGAACAGCAAATTTCCGATTAAGATGGCATTAATTGCATTCGATCAATCACAATTTTCTAAGAAAACGGGTTTTTTAAATTTTCGATTCGTCGATGGATTTTTTTTAATTTCGATTTAAAAGTATTAAGCAACTCATACTTAATCTAGTAAACATACTTTCATTTCATTCCAAATGTATATTTGTTTGGAATATGCATTCAAATCAACGTTTGCACTTTTTCACAAACTCTCACTTTGAGAACTTATAACTTCTAAACTATTGAAAATAAACAAATCACGTTTTTACACATTTCTTCGGTATTTATTTACAAATTATTATTGAAAACAACTAAATGATCTAACAATAATTACGGAAGTTATAGGATGGAAAAATTTTATCATAATGTTATCATAACATTAGATATAAACTATAAAAATTAATGTATATAAGAGAGTATTGTATATTTAAAATAAACTAATCTAAACTAACCTATCATTAATAAATTACTTTACTCAAAATAGTAGCAACCCCGTAATTTACTTCTACACTAAAACCCTAATTTATTTCACTTGAAATTGTGGAAAGAGCAGTTGTTAATCCAGTTATTAGTACAGTGGTACCATATTCCGTACCCAAAATAGTTGAGGCTGTACCAATAGTGCCATCTATTGCATTGTTCAAAACTAATCCTTGTCTTACCAAATTTATGCCTGACTAACTGAATTGCCTGTCTGCAAGAACTGCTATATAAATTATAATAAATCCATTCAGAAATACACTTAATTGTACCTAAAATGTTAGCGAGGAAGATAATAATGTTAAAGTATTTTGAAGTAAATTTGCAATTTTGTTGTTGTATCTATTTATATTAAGATATAGCTTGTGTTATAATTTATAGCATAGAAAAGTTTGTACATTTATGTATGGTTTAATAACAATCAGATGGCTAGAATATTTACAATTGAACATGATAAATTGTTATTTAAAACTTAAATGAGCATTTTTTAATGCTTGATTTATTTAAATAGTTTTTAAAGTAACCAGTGAATGCAAATATTTTTAAAAATTCTCTAAAGATAATTCTGCGTTGAAAGCGTTATAGTTACAACCGTAGAGAGTGCAGCAACCTTCTAAACAAACAATCCAGTGGCGGAAGGTCTAATACGGTGTCCTGGTATATCTTGGTATACCTAGTATACCATTTAGTTACAAAACAAATAAAAATAATAACAACATTTAAATAAAATTGCATACAATTAGAAATTTATAGTTTGGCATGTTTCTGCTATCAAACTATTATAAAACTGAGTAGAAAACTCAAAACACAAGATTTGTTCCGTTTCGTAGCCTAGCTCATAAGTCTGACTGCAGCAGTGAGTGCAAAACATATATTCTAGAAATGCAGATTTAAATTCTGGTGAGAATATATTCAATAATATGTATATTCTCACTAAATTCCCTCTTTCAATAACTGCCAATAACACTGTAGAACAGCAAATTTTCGATCAATATGGCATTAACGGCATTCGATTAATTATGATTTTCTAAGAAAACAAATTTTTGGAAATTTTTGAATCGTTGCTTGTTTTTTTTTTTTTAATTTGATTTTAGTGTTTGACAGAGTCACGTAAATGAGTAAAAATTGAGTTTTAATTTTTCAACTAAAAAAATTCTATATCAAAAAATAAATGTCCCAAGAAAATTGGAATGCTAGGGTCGCATTAGGTAACTCATACTTTCATTTCATTCTAAATGTATATTTGTTCGGAATTCATATCAGCGTTTGCACTTTTTTACAAATTCTCACTTTGAGAACTTATAACTTCGGAACAAATAAAGATAAACAAATTACGTTCTTACAATTATTTTGTTATCTATTTACAAATTGTTATTGAACACAACAAAATGATCTAATATAAATTACAAAAGAACTATATTCATTATGTTCAAAAACAGCACTATAAGACTTACTTTATGATTTCATACTGAAGAAGACAACATGCCGAGAACGTTCTTACCTAAAGACAAAAAGTAAGTGTTATAGTGCAGTTTTTCAACATAATGAATCTCAAACACTTCGTAACCACACTCAATAATACTCCAAAAGTACTATATATAAAATCGCAACCAAAATTTGGACAAACACTAAAATCGAATATATATATATATATATATATATATAACGATCGAGGATTCAAAAGTTTTGAAAAACTTGTTTTCTTAAGAAATTATGATTGATTGAATGCCGTTAACGCAGTGTAATCATTGTAGTTGATCCAGTTTAACGGAATAGGAGACGAGTGGAAGGTATCAAGTATAAGTAACAGTACGCTTCAAAAATAAATAAAAACATAAGAGTATATTCTAATTATTTAATATCATGATTGTAAAATAATCATTAAAAAGTTTTAAATTTGTTGTTTGTTGTTTTAAGCAATAAATATCATGGATTATTGCTCCGAAGGAAGATTTGTTTATCAAATCTATTTATGCAAGTTATTACATAATACAAACACTTGTGTATCCGATAGCTACAATTTGTCTATAAGATAGAACTACTTGGTCTACCGAATAAATACCAACTGTGTAATAAAGTTAATCAATTGTTTAACCAAACTAAAAACAAGTGTTCTAACAACAATAATTAGGGAAGTGACCACAGAACGCAGAACTCCTTGTTCAAACAAAGTTCTAAGCACAGATTCAGATAAAGTTGCCACACCTGTCACAGCACCACTCACCATCTTAGTTCCTACATTCACAGCAGTACTAAGAACGTTGTTCAGCAGTTTAGAGCTATAAGTAATTAAACTACTTAAGCCACCATCGATTACTACACTGGAAATACCATTGCTTATATAGCTAGACCCTACTCCGGTCAAAGCATTGATCATATTACCAAGTTGACCATTGACTGGTGCGCTAAGGCACACAAATGAAAGGATAGCCAAAACAATCACAAACTTAGCATAAAATCAAATTATTAGTTTGAATTTAATATAGCAGTGAAAATTGTTTTACCATTGTGTATTTAATATTTAAAACCCTATAGACTCTAAATACGCTTAAAAAATAATTTAAGTTACAACTTGAAGACGATAAGTATTATCTGTTACTTGTGACAATATTGCATAAATTTACGCTTGTACCATAAAGACATGGGTCACAATTTTACTGTAAAGCATTTAAATTTGAAGCATTCTAGAAGATTATAATAATCAGCTCTATTGGTTTAAAATTATAAGAGATGAAATTAAATACAATCTGTTTGGTTCTACTTTAATACACATTTAGAATTTTGATGCTAATGGTTTGCATAAATTATAAATACTAAATATTCCAATAGACCAAAATAACCATTACAGCGGGAATACCACCGAAAGCATATGCTAGAATAAGTATTAGAACAAGCAAAAATCTAGATAATATACTAATATTGGAATTAATTAATTCAATAAAAATGATGTAACACTTCTTAGGATAATAGTAGCACCTCCCAGCAAACCACCAAACAAAGTAGAACTTCAACTTGTACCATTTACTATAGTTAAAACAACATCAGTTAGAACAAGAGTATGATTACTTATAGGTGACCTAATGGATACCAATTACTCTTCTATAGAGAGCAGAACTTGTTAATTTAGATCCAGCAGAGACTAAGGTGTTTGCAGTATCAGTAAGGACACTAGTGAGCTTATTCGTAGGTGCTTCTGCAGCATTGGCAAGAAATGCGTTGGTTGCCAGGCTAACTTGGTGCGAACCAAAAATAATGATAGCTGCTTGAATCTTCATCTAAGCAATAAAAATCAAAATTGTTAAACAATTATATGTTGATTTGTGAAATATACCTACATTTACTTTTTTTAGATTTGCGTACTTATTTTGATTAAGTGGTATTAACAAAAGGTTGGATTATTTATAGGCTAAAAGTTAACTAATGTGACTAGACATTGTAGATTTTTTTAAAAATATTTCAACATTATTTAAATTAAATATAAACAAATAATTTCAACACATTTAGTTATTGTAAATCAATTTTATTCTTTAAATGTGTCAATAGTAGTTTTTAGTTATTTCTCCAGTAAAACATCGCCTTAAATTTTCACATATTTGGTTTTTAAATATTGTATTAACATTTAATTGATACAGGTTTATTTTTAATATACTACTAAAACAATATAATTATTAATAATATAATTATAGAAACATCAATAAGGCCTTCAACATTTGTATTGTTTCCTAGAATTTTCATAGGGACTTTGGCAGTAGTGGTTCCTCTAGCAGGTACGTTTAAAATCTGAACAAGTACCTGGAATTAATCATAAGCTAGTAGTCATAGAAATTTGAATTAGAAAAAAAAACTACCAGGCAGATATAATATTCAAATTTACCATTCTTGCTTAAGTTTCAAAATTGTATTGAATACTTAGAAATATAACTTAGCTACCTAATTCAAAAAACATTTTTATTGTTTTTTTTTTATAAATTCTTTCTATGGAGAGAACGTAATACTAAAAGTATGGCACATGGTTTTTATCTAATCTCATTTATTGAAAAAGTCAATATTAACAATCAATGATAGAAGTTATACATTGCTTAAAATTCTAATCTCAACTTGGTAAATGGTATTCTCTGTTCTTCATTTTTTTTATGAATAACCCATAATAAAATAGGGATGATTTAGTAATAGTACACAATTTAGTGTTAAATTATGTAGAATTTGAGAATCTCTATTGGACATTTCCAAAGACAAAAACATTTATAATCAATTATAATTTTTTATATAAATTCTTGTAAACTAAAGAAAAGACTGAATTCATTAAATCAAAGATTGACCCTAAATTATGATTACCCGAGAAAATATTTTCTATTTCTCGAACTAAAGAAATAAAAAAAATAAATTTCGTTTATCGAAACAAAAAATTAAATTTATTCATAGCATCATTAAATGAATAATTCTTATCAAAAATATTATATATATAATTATATTATTATATTATAAATATTATATTATAGTTTAAATTGCAACAATTTTATTCAATTTTTATGATATATTTATAACATGTTCATAAACATTTTTAAAAGAAGAGAGCATATATAATGGCTCCAAGGTAACCAAATAAATAAAAGGCTAAAAATGTTCCACTAAAGCGGAAACCAAGGCTGATAAAACGAACTATATTGCTCAAAATACCTTCAGTTGAAATATTAAGTATTCCAAATAAGTTATCTCCTAGTACACTTATCGTAGAACCGATGATTCCAGAAACCAAACCTGAGCCTGTACCTAAAAGCCCACTTAAGCCTCCACTTACAATTGCACCAAGTCCACTTGTCAAATCGCCAATTAAACCTCTAGCAACATCGTTTAGATCACCTGTGACACCACCAATTAAACCACTAGTTATATTGGTTAGGCTTCCGGTGATGTTTCCAACAATGTTATCGGTTGTGTTGGTTAAGCCAGTCGTGATACTTCCAAGTATGTTTCCTGTAGTATTGGTGAGTCCATTAGTAATTCCCCCAAGAAGGTTACCAGTTGTATTAGTAAGACCAACAAGGCCTCCAGTTAGTCCTCCAGTAATGCCACTAGCAAGTTCCCATTGGGCATTAGCTGGAGTAGTTAATTGTGACACGACTAGCGCGGCAAAAACACATAAAATTTTTCTCTGTCAAAAATTAGAATATTTAATAATAACTAATACAACGCAAATAAACATTCTTACCATTTCTAGTGTTTTTTCTTGTAATTTTGGTTACAAAAGTAAACTTATCTTTAGATTATGTCTGCTTTATAGCAATATGTAAATATATAAAACGTTCAAAACACTGTAGACGTTGTCTTATTCATACATATTTATTTTTGCATAAACCAATCAAGATAATTGTAAAAAACAATGTCACAAAAGATTCTACAAATCACATGTATTAATACATCATTTGTCATTTTCAAAATTGCTAATCCAAAATATGCATTATTTATCATTAGTGAAAATGTAAATTATTCTTTAGAACTATAGTATCAAGCCTCGCTTCGTGACCCAGTCGATAAGCCGACTAACTGTAGCAGTGATAGCGAGGTGCATATTCTAAGGACACGAATTCATATCCTGCTAAGGGTACATTCAAATATTATGTATGCGCCCACAGAATTCAGTCCCAATAACTGCTAATAAACGTGATAGTTGATGCAGTATAATAGAATCGAGGTCAAGTATGATGTCGGTATCTAGCATGATTGCTGTACACTCAAAATAACAATAATATTAAGCCTTAAAATAAAAAAAATGTAATTTTAATAATATTATGTTATAAGATATATGTAAAATAAATATACTATATATATGTATAAATAATAATAGTACAACCATAATGGTAAATATTAATTTCAAATATTCTTAAAATAATTTTCAATTGAACTATAAGTTTTTATGGAATTTTTGGAAAAAAAATAAAGAAGAACAATAAAAAATATAAAATAACATAAAAACAAGTCTAAAAAATTCTAAAATGATATAATTCTGCCGCAATATTTATTTGCTGAACATAATTTTTACGTTATAAATTAGGAAGGAATTGAAGATGCAAAAAATGAATAACCTTTACAAAAGGATCTCTCAACAGATCAATAGATAAATAAATTATGTGTATTGTTACTTTCTTGCACAAAGTATCTGATATTTATTGTATGTAGTTTTCCATTTGACTAGAGATAATATCATAAACATAAATAAAGAATAAATAACATTTAATAATATAAATAAATTTTATTTGACAAATATTTGAATGTTTTTCAATTTTGAATTAATTTCCTAATATAAATGACCAGTTCATTCAATGAAAGCTTCGATGAACACGTCAAGAAGATAGATAATATCATTTACATCAGCTCTCCTATAATCATGACCAGATGTAACCATATCGACTTCATGGACATCTTCAATCCTGGTTCTTTGTGCTTTCACCAATACAACTACTTGTAGAACAACAATAATCAACACGACAACAATATCTTGCTTACAATCTAGACAAATTAAATCTTTTATTTATACTTAAATTTGAATAAAACCTTCTATTTTCGAAATGCTATGATATTATATTTAAAGTTGTACGCACAACCCAGTAGTATAACATTGTGTTATAGCTATATGCGAAATTATATATACCAGTTACAATAACAAATAATCATAAAAGTTTCAATAAAGAATATTATTAACAGAATAATGTTTTATTTTCAATAGATTGGAATTGGTATTATTAGTTATTGTTAGCAAAAGTCATAGGGCCTATTTTTAGAACATTTAAGTATTTCTTTCTGTCACATACTTACTATCAAATAAGTCACAAAATTAAAGAGATGCAAAAAATAGTTGTTATTTTGTTATTTTTGGAGTGTACTGCAACCATGCCGATTACCGACACCCTACTTGGTCTCAATTCCATTACATTTCATCAACTACCAGGGTTATTAGCAGTTATCGTGACTGAATTCTGTAAGAGTATATATTATATTGAATATACCCCCAGCAGGACTTGCGCTACGAAGCGGGACAACAAAATATTTATTAATGAAAATCTACATAGTTGATAGAATACTTTTGGTCAATGAAAGTAGACACCAACGTTAAAAATAAATACAAGTTTTTCATTATTAGCCTGTGAAAGCCATTATTATTTTTTATTATCCAAGTATTATACTTTTGTTTATGATGTGTTTGCCAAGTTAATTATTTTCAGTTTTTTATATATACCACTATAATAATAATATTGCATAATAAATTTAAAACATATATTATTTACAATTGTAAATTAATTTAATTTTTGTTTAATTAAAAATAGCAAGTAAATTGTAACATAAAAGAAATAGTAAATGTAAATTTCAAACAGTTGCTTTATTTTAGGATGAAACTTACTTATTTTTCCGTATTAATCAAACATTCGATTCAACAACGGCAAAGAAAAGCAAGAAATTTACTTTTAATAAATCGTTCTATTTATTGATGTACCTTGAAATAGTAAAACTGATAAACTTAAAAACTTTATATGTCATTAATAAAGACAATATTTTTTAGAACGAATATTATATTATATGAATCAGACTTAACTATTCACTTACTAAATATAAACTTTTGGACCTTTTTTGGTTGGTTATCTTCTTCAGCAAGCAACAAGCAAAGCAACAAGTTAAAAATGTTCTACAAGTTAATAATATTTTTTTACGAGAGCTAAAAGAGTTTATGCTGTTACACATCATAATCTCTTCTAAAGAATCGTGTGTGGCTACTCGCACTAAGAAAGGTAACCCTTGGCAT
>JAODIE010013040.1:0-140215 GCA_027575565.1 Diploeciton nevermanni
GACATTCACAGCTAAGTCCCGGATGCGGGTGTATGTGTGTGCTTTATGCCACCTTCCCCTGATGCAGCGGGCAACCATCTTCCCCACTTCCGGTTTCCTGGGTCCAACGTTCTTCCACAGCACAGCCAACCACAACCGCCGCGGGATGCATGCAATGGTGAGGTTACGCTGACAATAATTCTAGTTCTGCTTTCTGTTTCAGGTCCGACCAGACGTCGTCTCGGGAGAGAGACATTCACAGCTAAGTCCCGGATGCGGGTGTATGTGTGTGCTTTATGCCACCTTCCCCTGATGCAGCGGGCAACCATCTTCCCCACTTCCGGTTTCCTGGGTCCAACGTTCTTCCACAGCACAGCCAACCACAACCACCGCGGGATTCTGCTTTCTGTTTCAGATCGGACAACGGTGAAGGAGGTCCAGGACCAGTTCCAAGGGCACAACAAGCAGCCCCAGTTGCCACCGACAGAGAGAACGCCGACATAAATGGTATCAATTCAATTTTTCATTACTTTATAATGCAATTAATATGTGATGTTGTTCACAGATTCCGTCATGGCGATCGTGATCCAGTCTGGCAGTTCCAGGTGGCAACGAAGGAGCACCACCTCATGGAAGTCACTTAAAGGTATGAATATAATAATTTATTTTGGTTTGGGTATTTATGTGGCACGCATATATGTGTAGCGTTAGTACTTTATGTGGTTTTGGGAATATATACAACGTTTTTCAGGTATAAATATTTATTATCTACTGCAATATGCTTTTCTCTCTTTAGCAGCAATATTTTAAAAATTGTAGGATCCATTACATTTTTGTCATTTTTTTGCTCCTTTTTTATTACACAGGATACTCTTAGGTAGGATGTACCTATTGGATAGGACGCTTCGGATGATGCCCTGGAGTAAACCTAGGGGAGAAAATGCTCTCAGTACCCCACCCAGCGGGAGCGATTGGAAACGTGGAAAATTGCTCAGGTTGAGTTCCTGGATTTTTGGGCTAAAAGAAGGAATAAAATGGAACTGGGGACCTCTGTGTAATTCTAGAAGAAATGGGAACCGCAGGAATATTTGGCAAGGTGTAAGGTAAAGAAGCAGCTATAATAAATTAAAGCAACTGAAAATATGATATGTATAATAAAAATTAATTTCTTTTAATTAATTTCCCTGTATTTAGTCCCCTAATCAATACATTGTTCTTAAAACTGTGCTAAAATAACTTGGCAATTTATAAGGCACCCAGAGTATATGAAATTATTTTATAGAATATTATATTTAATAAATAAAATAAAAAAAGTAAATTTTTCGGAATTTGAACCTGGGCGTTTGAACCTAACGTACTATCCCGACCACTGGATCCGCAGGTGGGTACTTGCAGAAAAGTGCTAAAAGCGCTTAGAACAGAAAGATTCAAATATAAAATTTTTAATAAGTAAAGTCACAAACTAAATTATATAGGTTTTAAATCAGTGCTTTCAAGATGTAAGTACAGCTTTATTTAAAATCGGCGTTTTAAATTTGTAGTTTCCTACATGTAGTATGTTCTCTATGACTTTGACAACCGCATTTGCAACAGCTGAGTGCTATGAAATGCAAAGTGAGGTGAACTATACAGCTGCGGGTTCTGGGAGTTTTATTGCTAGTGTTATGTTGTCCTATTAAATGTAGGCGTTTTTTTACTTCATTTTATTCTACAACTAAATTCGTATTTTTATACCATTCAAATTAAGTATGTACAAGCATTTGTGGGGTAACAATGTCTGAACGATCTGAACCTAGTTTTACTGTAAGTTATTTAAATAATGGCTTTGTTTTCTATTCATTATGAACCGTAGAAATATTTATTCGTCTTTTATTTCTAGGACTGTCCAAGTGACACTGAAAGCATTGAGGAGGAAATTGAGCCAAAACTAAAATATAAGAGACTACAAAATGATTTGCTCAAGATTTTATCCAGAGATGCAGCAAGTAGTATAGCTGTCCACCCTAAAGTAAATATCAGTCATCTCTAATTCATAACTTATTTTATTTCCTAACACAAAACGTTTTAGTTTATTTGTCTTGGAACACACTGGGGACACATCCACTTACTTGACCATGAAGGCAATGCAATTGGTGGTGCAAATAAAGGAGATATTGGAGCACATGCAGTCAGTGTTAATCAAATTTCCATTGACATCAAAGGAGATTATATAGCAACCTGCTCAGATGATGGTAAAATACTAGTGCATGGACTTTGCAACAAAGATAATGTTCAGTATAACCTTGGAAGGCTAATCAAAACTGTAGCCTTGGACCCTTATTACTATAAATCTAATGGAAAACGTTTTGTTACTGGAGAAGATAAGCTCACTTTTTATGAGAAGACATTTCTGGGGAGGATGAGGCCAACAGTGTTGTGTGAAAGTGAAGGATATGTTAAAAGCATGACCTGGGGTGAACACTTTATAGCTTGGGCCAGTGATATTGGTGTCCGGGTGTATGACATTAACGCACATTGCTCTCTAGGATTAATCAAATGGGAAGAACACCCAGAGTAAGATATAATGTTATGCATTCTAAATTTGAGCTAAATCTGAAATGGTTTTTTAGTATTGATAAGTTCAGGTGTAATCTACGATGGGCAGATAGTAGGACATTACTTATTGGTTGGGTAGACACAATCAGAGTTTGCGTGATACGGAAAAGAAGCACGAATGAGTTGGCAAATCGTGATTTACCTGAGTATCTTGTAGATCCAAGTGAGTTTTTGCTTCAATTAAACAAATATGCTTTTAATTGAATAAAACGTTTAACGTAGCATTTGCTTCTAGTTTCTACATTTAAAGTTGACTTTTATATAAGTGGCATTGCGCCGTTAGATCATTTATTAGTGATATTAGGCTACCCCAAGGAGCGTGACTCTGATGGGCAACCATTGCGTCCACAATTGTTTATTGTTGAATACCGCGACAACGACTACGTCGAAGTATGCATAGATAGTCTCTCACTACGTGGCTACGAAGACTATACTGTTAATGATTATCACCTAGATGTTTTAATTGAAGAAAATAGGTTTTTCATTGTGGCACCTAAAGATATTGTGGTTGCAAGTCAGTATGACTTGGATGATCGCATACAGTGGCTTAAAAATCACGGGTAAGTTCTGTTTTAAACAAGAATATAACTAACACCATATATTTCGTACTATCCTAGGAAATATGAAGAAGCTTTATTAGCACTAATGAATAGCAAATATCGTGAAAGTCGTCGTTATAACATTGTTAACTTCGGCATTGAATACCTCGACTTCTTGTTGAGTCGTAACATGTTTGACACTGCAGCGCAGCTCTGTTTGAAAATCTTTGGCCGCAATAAAGCCTTATGGGAAGAGCACGTTTTCAAATTTGTCACTGCGCATCAACTAAGGTCAGTTGCACCGTACATTCCAAAGCGAGTCGAATGTAAGCTAGATAAACACATCTATGAGATGATTCTCTATGAATATTTGAAAATGGACGCGCCTGGATTCCTCACATTAGTTAAGGAATGGCCTCATGAGTTGTACAATCCAAGTGTTGTCATCAACGCTATTTTAGAACAACTATTACTATCCAAAAAGGACAAAGAATTATTATTAGAAGCACTAGCGTTATTGTACAGCTATGAGAAGCAATATGACAAGAGTCTCTCTATGTATCTCACGTTAAAAAACAAAGATGTATTTCACTTAATAAGAACGCACAAGTTGTACAGCGTTATCAAGGATATGATTGTCGAGTTAATGAATTTAGATCATGAGAAAGCTATTAATTTATTCTTGGAGGACAATAGAATATCTTCCCAGGATGTTGTGTCTCAGCTGATTAACCATGATGCGTTACTTTATAAATATCTAGATGCTTACGATAAAGTTGACTCGAAGAAACAATATCACGGAATGCTAGTCAAATTGTACGCTATTTTTAATCGTGACAAATTGTTGCCTTTGCTGAAGAGAAGTGAGAATTACCCGATTCAAGAAGCGTTGGATATATGTGAGAAGAATAAGTATTATCCCGAAATGGTTTTTCTTTTAGGTAACAATTATTATAGGCACTTGTAAATATCTAATGTTAACTAATTATTTTTGCAGCCCGAATTGGTGATACCAAAGAAGCCTTACAACTAATCATGAAACAATTAAAAGATATCCAATACGCGATAACATTCTGCCAAGATCAGAAAGACCCGGATCTCTGGACAGATCTTATTAATCACTCCATTGATAAACCAGAATTTACCACGTTCCTACTCCAAAGTCTCGGCACCTACATGGATCCTACCATTCTGGTAGAAAGAATTCGTAGTGATATGGAAATCCCTGGATTGAAAAATTCTCTAGTAAAAATGTTATGCACCTACAACCTTCAAGTATCTGTACAGGAAGGTTGCAAGAAAATACTCGTCTCGGACTATTTCAATCTCCATCATAAACTTGTCAAACTGCAGCAAAGGGGAGTAAGTGTTGGACAGGACATGGTCTGTGCGGCTTGCTATCGTTCAACCCTTTCAGAACGCGGCAGACAAGGCATTCACGTGTTCAATTGTAAACATTCATTCCACACGCAATGTTTGCTGGGCGATCAAGATGATCAACATTATTCAGCGTGTCCTATTTGCCATGACTCAACGCCAAGCTATCATATTACGGATTGTTAAAACAAGCTCCATGCTGCGGTATAATATGCAATCAACTTCACGCTTATTGTTACAAATGCCTTTGAATATTGGCCCAAAAAACTCAATACGATGCAAATTTCATTTTGTGTGCTCTTCACGATTTTACAGACATTTAATGCTTGCAGGTACTTGATTTAGACATTTTTTGTAATATTTTTGTATTATATATCGTTATTTTTAATCGTTTGTCGTTTCTATATTTGCGTTAAACCCATTGTACGTATGATAATGCTACCAGAGTAAATATTTTAAATGTGATGGTAATCTCTTATTGAACTGCAGATGTTATTCACTGATGCTTATTGAATGATTATGAGCTGACTGTTTCTGATCCTAATATTTCTGTCCACATTAAGATTTTTATCCACAGTGATCAAGGTTTTCCAAAAATTTCCAATCGTCGATCGTTTTTTTTTCATTTCGATTTTAGTGTTTGGCTGAATTTTGGTTGCGATTTGATATATTATCCCATAACTTCCGTAATTATTATTAGAACATTTAGCTGTCTTCAGAAAATTGTTGAGTGTGGTTATGAAGTGTTTAACATTCATTATGTTGTTAAAACTTCACTATAACACTTACTAATATTCACTTAGTATAACGTTTTCGGCATGTTGCCTTCTTCAGTATCTGAAGCTGTCTTCAGTAACAAGTAAGTGGATACCGAAGAAATGTGCAAAAACCTAATTTGGTTATCTTTAATAGTTTTAAAGATATAAGTTTAAAGTGAATTATTGTGAAAAAGTACAGACACTGATATGAATGCATATATCATTCAAATATAAAATTCTATCTCAAAAACTAAATACGTGCAAAGAATTGGAATACTAGTGTCGTATTGGGCAACTCATACTGAGTCAAGCAAACATACTATCACTATATTTCAAATGTATATTTGTTCGGAATATCCGTTCAATCAGCGTCTGCACTTTTTCACAATAACTTTGAAAACTTATAACTTTGAAACTATTAAAGATAAACAAGTTGCGTTTTCTCACATTTCTTCAGTATCTATTCACTAATTGTTATTCAAGACAGCCAAATGATCTAATAATAATAACGGAAGTTATGGAACAATATATCAAATTACAAGCAAAATTCGGTCAAACACTAAAATTGAAATTAAAAAAAAATGTAAATTACCTAATCTCTTCATTCCGTATGCGTTACCATTAACACATACCGATCGAAGACTTTTTTGGCCAAGAGTCAGACAACACATTGATAGGAATTAAGTTAAATTTAACTTTATGACTATTCAAAAGTGTAATTTCTGTCTTCGGCCATGGAAGGACTTCTATCGACGATGTTGCTCAATGAATTTGCTATGTAATCAGTACAATATTTGCGTTTTCTGCCATTCATAAAATCAGGCAAAGACAATAATTGAATAACATCATCATGGATAGAAATATTTACTTGAAGAATTACTCTGGAAATCTTTGAAAATTAATTCACGAATGAAATTCAGCGTAGTGCCTTTATTTACTTGGGAATGTTTTTGTTCGTTAGGTCTATGATCACTGACCTGAAAGTATATGATGTAAATGCCTCAAATGCTACAAGTAAACATTATAATTGTTGTGTAATATTAGCAATTGTCAGTTAAACACTTAACATTTTTTCGGAGATTAATTATATTGCAGGATTTATTCAAATTTGAAAGTTCGACCCCTGCGTAACTTCTACAATATCCTAATCACCATACTTCTTTTTATGGCTTTGCCATTTCATACCTGGAGATGATATGCAATGAGAATTTTCAAGTAATTAAAATATCTAATTTGATACAATTGAGAGCTTTGCGGTTACGTAAGTTAGGCGCATCAATAGCAATTGATTTGTGCAGAGTATGTTTTCATATATATTTTACAAATTTTATTACTGATTACAAGAATTTGGAACCGTGTACTGAAGATATACCAAGGTCCATTGTCATTTTAGCGCATAACAATAAAGGGTTAACATACGAAAACGATTATAGTCAAATTTATAACAAACATTCCGAATTTGGTAATGTTATAAATCTCTTTCATCAGCGCGTACGTTGGAGTAACAATTGCATTGAGCTTTTTTCGCTGGAAATTTGATAAATATTGTAGTTCATTTAAGATTCACCCAAAATCATCGATAATTGATTTCAGAATGAACATATCGATACAAATTTATAAAACACCAAATATCTAATGAATTTGAGTTCACGTACGAGATATCAACTTTTCTTATGGCACTTTCTCTACCTTTCAAACGAAACAGTCGTATGATCTCTTTAGTATTTTACATTTTGCCCAATTGTCTTAACAGACTTTTAGGTGGTCGTACTCAATTGCCATGGTATATGTCCAATATGTTCACAAACATAAATTTAATAAACAATAAATTTTAATATCCAAAATATTGTAAAACTTATATACTATAGTTCGACAACCCTACAAAAATATATGTATATAAATAAGTATAGGTTTTGGATTGATCTAATTTATAACTTGTCTTCAAATACATGTATGGTATTTAAGGTAGCTACTCAGATTCCTTCAATTCAGCTTTATCTTCTTCAACTAAAGTACAATCTAAATCAATGCAGTCATTCTTTTGCTCTTTGTTACCTTCAATTATCTCTTGCATCTGCTTGTCTAAATTGGCAAGTTTCAACATTAATTGTGGATTGTCATCATCCGACATTTCTGAGCATTTGCTAGGACTTGATTCTGTGGAAACTAAACCATTATTGGATTCCACTGCACGTTTGTCTGTAATCAGAGATTTTTTCTCGATAGCCGGTGATGTTTCATCAATGCAACTAACATAATCTTCAACTGATGAGTTAGATGCATTTATTACATCAGATTCTCTTTGTTTCTTAGCTGGTGTTTCAAATATTTCATCGTCGGAGTCTCTGAGACGTTTTTTGAGAAGTGCCGGACTCTTCACAGGAGAACTTACTTCCAAATTGATTTCATCGCCAATATGTTCTTCCAAGTCAACGCAATCGTCATCGTTATCCACAATATTAGTATTTTGTGATGCTATTATCTCGTTCTCAATTTCTTCTTCAGTGTAGGTCTCAACTTCCTGATCTTGAGGGAGGATAACTGTATCTCTTGATGAGATAGAAGAATCTGAATCATGTTCTTTGTTTTCAATTTCAAAGACATCCGATTCGGAGACTTTTTCAGTTGGAGCCTCCGAATCGACAGTTTCTTTCCCATCGGAAAACTCTGCTTCCCCTACAGGCTCTACTTCCACGACCATTTCAGCAGGCCTTCCTTCGTTATGTTCCAAAATTGTTTCCTCGGGCACATCTTCATTAACATTGTTCGTTCCGGGCTTTTCCCTAACTATCTCATCTCCTATTTCATCTTCTCCATTTAGTTTCATTTCAATACCCTCTAATGACATTTTTGCAATATGTTCTGCTTTATATCCCGGTACAACAGTGATATCTGACAGTACCTTCACATGATTTACATTTTCTTCAGATTCATCTAATGTTTTATTTTCTTCCCCTAACGCTATATCTTTATTTGCCTGCTCTGCTTCCTCACCAACATCCTCTGCATCTTGACTACTATTCATTGATCCATCTAAACATTCCTTTGACTTACTCATGCTGATGTCATTCTCAAGAACACTATCAAACGGCTCTAAATACATCTCATCCAGGCAATACTTGCTTAATAAGTCCTTAGCGGCATCAACATCCATGAACGGAGTTGACATTCTTTTCTTAGGTTTTAAGTATTTATCAATGTCATTCTTACTGGTGTCGTATGTCTGTGGTAGCTTGCGACGCATAACGTTAACTATCAAGCTTCTATTATCCAAATGCCTCAAACAATGAACTTCCAAATCTACTTTCTTGCGGAACACACTCTGACACATGCTGCAAACAGGTTTGTTTAATTCAAAACCTTTAGAAAATCTGATTTTGAATGAAGGTCTTTTTTTTAATGCAACTTGACTTTCATTGTGATTTTCTTTGTCTACATTCATTGTGGTACATTGTTTTTCATTAGTGCCCGAAAGTAATTTAAGCTTCTTGTAAGCTTTACGTGATTTTACCTTCGCCGACACTTGGGGTTCTGTGCTATCTTTGTGGTTCCCTTCAATGTCCTCTATTTCAGATTCTTCTTTTGCCGACTCTTCTGGAGTGTCCATTACCTCCTTTACTGCCTCAGGTGCAGTTATCTCATGTTCCGAATCTGATTCAACAACTGTAGCTTCTTCCTGATCCAACACACTTTCAGAAGATACAATGCCAGCTTCTTCCTCAGAAAAGCAGATTTTACGATTTTTACTAGACTTATTTGATACTAAATCAATTTCACTCTCATCTGTTTCCTTCTCTGGATCTTCCTCAATATGATTTACATCTGGAATATCAGCTATACTTGAGGGTTCATAGCAAGATATCAGTTGATTTAACAACTTCTTACAATTTTCTGCCAATTGGTTATTCGTTTCAATACGTTCGGCATGTGTAGAACCCCTGGCAGCATGATCAGTCAAAGATGTGTCTTGCAATTCAATACCATATTTCTTTGCTTTCTCTTCATCACCAGCTAAAACATCCATAAAGTCCTGTGTTGGAATTACTACATTTTTATGCAGATTGGTATTACCTTCTTCTTCTGGCCTCTGTTCTTCATTGCAAGATCTATCCACAATTAAATTTTTATCAACTGTGGATTGATCCCTCTCAGAATCTGAATGTTTGTCTGAATTATTGTCAATTGAATTGTCATCTACCACAGTGTCAATTTCAGCTTCATCATCAAGACGTGAATTTAATAATAAATTCTCATCAAGTACATTACAAACTGTGACATCTTCCTCATCAGATGAAATAATAAATTTAGTTTGCCTAGAACTCTTTTTGACACTTGTAGATATTTTCTTGGAACTTGAAGGAGTTTCATTCTTAACTTCATTATCATTATCCATAGAAGGATCAGTTGTTTCAGCAATCTTAGTAGTTTCAGGAGCAACTGCAGATTTTTCTGCCTTGCTTCTTGACAACTTCCTTGCAGAGAATGTGGTTGCAGGTTTCTCCAATGTATCCTCTTGCAAACTTTTAGGTGTTTTCACCTCCTCAAGATCTGTCTGTGTTGCCTTATTTTGGGTTGGTATGTCAATAGCCTTTGTAGTCTGCTTGGCTAATGCCTTTTCTATATAATTTTCAGTAAATGTTCTTTTGTCAGAAGATATATACTCAATTGCATTGAACTTAACATCTGTTAAGTCAATATATGGAGTTGAATGCAACATCTGCACATGACACATCTTTTCCATCAGAATTATAGCTGCAGGTTGCAGTTCGCTATCCATCTGCAGTTCTGTTATAGTTTTGATGAGTGCAGTAGCAGGCTATAAAACAAATGCATTAAAATACATCAATTCATGTCTCAAAAAAGCCAGATTTCTTTCTGAGAATTATACTAACCGGATTACTATTATTCCGTTTCATGGTCGAATTTGTTGTCTTCTTGCGTCTAACGCGTGACACCATTGTAACTTTGGTCAAACCAAATAACTACGGAATATTGCTGAAATCGAGCGACACTACGAATCCTACACTATATTTAATGATGATATCTAAGAAATACGAGCTTTTTAGCATAAACAATCACCCCAAAATTAAATGCGGTACAGAAAAACAAGACTCCATCGCTCTCTTCCGCTTCACTAGCTTTATCTACGTCGCGGCGTTACCTTGGTTAGCTTGGTTGCTTTTTGCCGCCAGTGGAAATCCGTTGCAGTGGAGAATGACAAGCACGACAAGCCGCATAGAAAATCTAAGTCAACAATTATTTATCGCATTAGAAGTGCTTTAATATCCGAATACTTTAATAATATTTATTTTATAACAAAACATGCTTGTAGTAAGTTATTCAAAGAAGTAAATAAAAGCAAATTATTACTTTAAAGGTGCTTTACAGTACTTCTATTGGAGTTTCTATTGCTGAACTGAAGGGGGTGCTTCTATCACTAAGTAAACTTTAATTTTTAGGGTAATTAAAAATTAAATTATAATTTTATTTTATAATTATTAATTTATATATTATAACAATGTTTATAATTAATTATTGCTTATTTAATTTAACGTTAAATTTTAGATCAAAGTTACTTGTCTTCGAAGGCAGATGGCGCTGCTAGTATCATATTTAACCAAATTAATTTTGCTAGGCTTTCGAATTTATTATATATATATAAAATATCGCAACGAAAATAAAAACCGTTATTACAACAATTATTACGTTGTGTTGTACTTTATTACATTATTATAATGCAAAAATGTCTAAATTTTTTTGAAAACTAAAAAAAAGTATGCCATTTTTGTATGCAATAAATCAAAAAGTTTTGGTCCTTTTTGCAACCACCACCGTTATATATCTGAATTATTATCAAGAAAACATCATACCTTAAACACTGTTTGTATTTCCAAGCATCGAACACATGCCACACTTTAACGTTTTGAAAACAGAAAACAGATAATTCTTGCCGCGCCGCGATTGCCGCGGCTTCTTATTTCCTAAAGTTTCCTTTTTTGCTCGGCCTACAACAGGATTGCGAACGATGGCGGAACAGCGCATACAAACTCATAAATCCGCGTTACGTTTCCGCTCATCACCTGGGACTTCCTACAAATGTCGCAGTCATTTCTTTGCATCTTCTTGCATTAGCTTTGCAGAGCGTAAAGAAGTAGCATACTTTCAAAGAAAACAAAAAGCACGTTTTTAAAAGGTGAAAATATAATTTTGATGCATAGACTGAGATTTACTGTAGAATTAGGCAAGAAATATGTAAAAATGCGTGCAGATTGTTTCTTTACGTTTAGAAAGTTGATTATAACGAAGCAGAGTAAAAATCTATGCATGATTCAAAGGTAATTGCATCAGAAGCACATAAATTGATCATTTACCACATCGCAAGCTCCCATCCGTGAAAAAATCTCAAGAAGCTACATGGAAAGCGACGAGTCGTCGATAATATTGAATCATATCTACCTTTTACATACCTTTATTGCACTCAATGCCGGGCGAATGTGTCGGCGGGTAATTCGCTTGTCGAGTGCGTTGCGCGCTGTCTATGCCGATGATGGCTACATGTGGATGCGGGAATATCGCGGAAAACCAGAAAACCTGGGGAAGCTCAAAGCTATGTCGCGAGGGTTGCGCTAGCGAAATATAAAAGTAAAATTGCATTTGCTATTCGATATGTCACGATAAATCAGTAGAAAGCCTATCCGAGCAGTCCACGTCAAGACACCGAAGGCGATTTTACGCGGATAGACTAAAATATTTTTCATACATCAAATTTACGGAAAGAGGTCATTGCAGTTATAGCCATTCCTAAATTCTTTTATTAAAGGACAAATGAAGATTTGAAAACAAAATAAACCTAGTAATAGCAATTCATGTGAGGGTTCCTATGATAACTTTCTTTTTTTTTGTCACTTCTCCACTCACATTTGGAATATCATTTTATACAATTTTACTTTGAATTTATTAATTGAAAATCTCCGCTCTTACGTTGACATTCGCCTTGAGATGATTGGAAAGCAATTTGTTTCTTGCGCTGCATTTAGCAAAAATAATCTTAAATGTAAACATCTGTCGGTAAACCATGAAATTTGAATGAAAGACAGACTAATAAGACACCAATACACAAATTAAAAGCGTTACATTCTATTCTCTATTTAAAGCAATTCCACGCTGTTTCGTGTAGTTTGGAAGAGCTTAAGATGTTTGGATGATCGCAGT
Organism: Diploeciton nevermanni; assembly: GCA_027575565.1. Lineage (NCBI taxonomy): Eukaryota > Metazoa > Arthropoda > Insecta > Coleoptera > Staphylinidae > Diploeciton > Diploeciton nevermanni. Next base: position 12,461 of record JAODIE010013040.1, read on the forward strand.
CCATTTACTGCAATTTGCAATCAACTTGCTCGGCCCTTGACCAGAAACAACGCACTTACCGCTGCCCTCATGCCCTCTCCAGACGCGGCGTCGCTGCAGCGGCGTTAGTGTCAATTCGCGTTTGTATTGACTGACCGGAATGGTGGTGGCCGGTGGCGGTTGGGGTGCGCTCACGATGAAATACACTTAGCCGCGCGATGCTGGGACCGGTCAACGTCATCCAGTCGCTAACGCTCAATGAACACCCAGCCCACCCACCGGCATAAAGGCGGCGAAATCGGCGCTTCGTTGAACGGTCAAACGATAAAATTGCCGGCGAGGAAATAGAACAGAAAATACGAGAAAAATAAAAAAAGAGCAGAGCTAAAAGGAAGCGAGAGGAGCACCTATCAGTATGAGATAGTAGAGAAAGCAAGGAAGATGAGCGAAATCTCTTCATTCGATTTTCTCGTGTCACTTAATGTCCGACGGATGCTTTCCTTGTTCGTTGTTATGTTACATGAACATGAATGTGCGCAAAATAAAGCTGTAGAGCGTTTTTTTTTATGAGGTTCGTCTGTTTGGGTTTTCCAATGTTTTTTTTTTCTCATTTCCTCTTGGATTTTCAAGCAATCTGAAATTAAGATAAAGTCAAAAAGATATTAACTGAGTGTATTTTCAATATCTGCACTTTAAAATTAACTTGGCTAATATTAATCTGAAATAAGTTTTGACGCATCTTTGTTTCTGTTTTGTTTGTGGTTTGTGTAGAAAAGATTGAACTGTTAAGAATGCTTCAAGGAATTAACTTTGAGAGGTTAATAAGTGCGTGAATAAGTCATAATTTAAATGTTGTTGCAAGTTGTAATTAATGTCACAGATAATACCTGAAAATGTAACGAAACGAAGCATAATTTTATTGAATTATTTTGAGTTTACAACTTGTGCAAAACTCCTTGATACTTCAGCTAAAACAGACGTTGATTCATTTTGAAACTTTGAACGACATTTCCACCTTTTCATATATTACTTCTTCCATGAAATCTACAAATTTAATTTAAAATAACCTATAATATAATGAGATATAACATAAAAATATCAAAACGTATTAGTTTGAAGCAAATCTAATGAGTTTATTGCTTCCAGTTGTATCCAATAAATGTAGCATGTAGCATTTAGAAAACTCGATAACACAGGTATCCGAGAATATTTCACATAATCCGCCGTCTCAGAATCTAGTCATATACAATTTGAATGTTCTAACACTTTGTGATTAACTTTAACAGTGCAAAAACTTTGTTACTTTTTTTTCTGGATCTGTCTCTTTCATTCCCTCTAGTTGCTTAACGCAATATTACCTGATTCACCTGATACGACTGAGAAGCAGCCAAATGTGAAGCAAATCCGATTTATTACATCATCACCAAAAGTCAGCAACTCACGAAATTGGATCAAATCGTACACAAAACTTTTATTTCACCTATTCCGCTCAATTTCATCCAACTGTTAAGTATAGAATTTTCTAGGTAATAATTTAATTTAAGATGTGTTTATGATGTGGTATTTTCAGTTTGTAAATTCTGTGAGAAATGAAGAATATTTATGAGCGATTCATAGATCATGAAGGAATTTAGAAAAATGTTTCAAGGTTGATGTACATGCGTCGACGGCGTGATCAGATTCAACAAGTGAAGGAACGCGAAGAAAAGAGAAGCTTTTCGCAGTTGCTTTTGCGGTATTTCCCGGCCGTAAACTTGAAAAACGTTTGGATGAAGCGCTGCAGACGTCGACGAAGCGTGTCTGGAACAGTCTGGAAGCAACAGATCGTCGTTTAAACCAAAAGGAAATTTTCACGAAGCAAATATATCACGTTTTTATCATCACTCGCAAAAACTCTTTTTAACTAAATTAACATTTATAATAGAATCGCTTTATTGCAAGAGTTTTTATTGATGTTTCTGTTATGTTCTGCAGTTTAATCAATATTTTATTAGCTTGATAATCTTTAATTCTCATTTGTTTGCTTTTTAATTAAAATTAGCTGGAGCTAGAGATGGCATTTTTATGTAACATGCCTCTGTACTAATTGTCCAGGGTGTGTTAATGCCCCTTGCATACAAAATTTCACCCCCACTTTGTCTAGGGCGTGTGTTTTCCACGCTAGTTATGAATTTGGTAATTTTGCTTTGGTTTTCACATTCCTGTAATGGTGGCCGGTTATTAATTCCATTATTATATTTAATTCCCGATGGCATTCTGTGCGACTTTTCTGTTTTCGCTTCGAAGAGTTGCATTTTGCGATATGCACAAAAGCGTGTTTTCTTTATTACCACAGCAATAATATAAGCTGAATGCGGAAAAAGTTTCGAGTCGCGCAGTCATTTGCCGACGATATAGTGCAAAAGTTTAAGGCGACTAATTTCTTATGCAGGTGGAGTATTTTTTTTATATGAAACTATATGCGGAAAGTGCTGTGAAGTTGTTGCGTATTCTAGTTTGCTATTTTAATTTTAATGTTGCGTTTTCTTTGATTTTTATTTGGAATTACTTTAAACTTCCCAGATTGCTTTTCTCCACGAAGTATTCCTCTCTTAATTTTTAATTTAAGTCACAATTTGTTTTAGCCATTGATGGAACCTAATTACAATAATTTTTCGAAATAATTTACCACATTCGTTATTTTTTGAGCGTACTGCAACCATGCCGGACACTGACACTGTACTTGACCTCTATTCCATTATATGGCATCAACTACCAGGATTATTAGTAGTTATCAGGACTAAATTCTGTGGGAGTATATATTATATTGAATATACCCGCAGCAGGATTTAAACCCTCGAATTTGCACCTCGCTGTCTCTTCTACATTCAGACTGCTTACCGACTATGCTATGGAGCATAGTTAATAAGTGTTAATATAACAATTATTGAGTCTGAAAATAATTTTCGGTAATAATAATAATAATTCTGCTAAATCAACAAACATCCTACTGCAAGAAGATAGTCAGACGTTTCAAATTCACACCTTCCTCAACAAATTTACCTTCCCTGTTTATTGGTACTGCCCTTTCTACTCTCCAACTCTACTAAAATAGTTATACCTTCTGCCCTATTTATTCGTATTAAAATTGTTAATGTATAACTTGTGTTGATTGTGCTGATTGGAAAATTCAATCACTGTATTACTACGTCAGTTATTACGAATTTTTTGACGTGCGCACGGGGTTGCGTTGCTGTAGGGTACATAGGTAAAATCCAATTCTGCAGCGCCCCTAAAACGCTTCTCGATCATTCAATTTCGTAGTAAATTGTTCATAACGGAAGCTCATATCCGGGCTGAACGCGCGGCAAGGTGGAGGTCGCGTAGATTGCTCCGACGCGTTCGTTGGTCGAGTACTGCCGCCGCCGCCTGTTTTGCGTCGATGCCTCTGCCGCCACCGGCCAAGCCTAGAAGATGTACACGAAAAGTCAAGTTTGATTTCTAGCACAGTCAGACAGAGCGTTTTATTTTCTTACTTTTGTGTTTTTAGGTTTACTACTTTTTGGGCTTACTGCAGAGTATTGTTCAAAATTTGCAATATCCTTTTTAGTAATTTTTCTAGAATTAGGCTAAAATATTCAATGTTTTGATTGCAAGATGATAGAAATGCAATCTTCAGTTTCATCACCATTGAAAAATTCTATTTTTAACTATGCCAAGTGTGCAAGTGTAAATCTAAGAAGCAATAAAAAAAAGTGGCAATGTGGATTAAAAATAAACAGCAATTGCATTTAATTTTGTCGTTTGAATAGAGTAAAAATGTAAATAATTTAATGTATTTAACGGAAATCAATTTATAAATAAACCAAAACTAGTAAGCAAATCTATTATAATTATTTTACACGAAAACACACAATTTTCTACTTGTTTAGATGTCCCTTTTTATTAGCTTAATTAAAGCAATAAACAATAAATAAATAAACAACAATCAAATACAAAGCCCAATGCAATTAATCTCATCATAAACAATTACTAATTGCATTACAATAATGCGCTGCGTTTCATTTATTGTTATTTAACATCAATTGTGTCTAATCACTAGCAGATTATATTTTACCATAACTTACAACAATACTCAATCGATAACCATATACTATATGCTTTATAAATTGCTAAATCTATAATGAATATAATTATCTACTAAACAACACAACTTAATACATGTCCACCTGTTGTTTTCCACACAATTGACGCAACAATAAGAAAGACAATGACTAAGAAGGAGTAATTTACGTGTCATTGTAATGTTGTGATATTGATGTCGATGTTGGTGTCATCCCTGTTGTTTGCAAAATTGTGATGGTGCTGGATAATCTGGGTTATTGTTGCCATCGGTGCGATCGTTGCGATTTACTTCCGTGTACATTGGACGATACGCTGTGTGGTTTGTGGCATTCTGGAGTCGCCTGGATAGCAGAATCAGCTAGGATTGAGGGCAAAATCAATTTTAGCCACTACTGTTATGAACATTTTGAGCGTTATTAGAGTGTTATGTAAGGGATTAGGGCTTTTCGCAATTATGTATTAAGTGTATGAACATGGCGTTAATCTTAATTAGACAAATAAATTATAGTAGCGATATTAATGTAAATGAATAGAGCACATAATGCAATAACCCATATCTTGTAAACATTCACCACTAGCAATCAGTAAGTGTCAGACATATAATGTATCCTAAAAATATACTAACTTTGATGATAAAGCAGATAATCTCTTGATTGGTCAATTTATTTTGGTATTAAAATTAATATCTTATTTATAACGTATTTGTTGTGTTGTTATAAATATTTAGTCAACAACCAAATTCATTTTCATTTGTTGTTTTTCATTTCTTAATTTCATATTTGTTTTTGATGTTTCTTTTCCATCAGTTTCTTCTTCATTGCTTACTTTCACACTTCTTGAGATATTGCTCTTGACACATTTCTCTTTCTTGCTCCCTCTTCTAAATTCCAAATACTTTCTTTAAGATTTCCGGCTTTCCATTTCTGTTGTATATTTTCTTAATTGCAAACATCTCTCTTCAAGTATTTGAATAGTCTAAATTTAAATAATCCACCATTAGGTTAATTACAAACGTTTATCACATCATATAAAATTACATCTTTTAATTTGATGTTTTCTTTAAGAAAATTTTGGAATTTCTAACACGTTAAAATAAATAATAATATATTATTTACAATAGATTGGTTAAAATCTAAAGAATTAAACATTAAATCTAAGAAATTGAAATAAAGTTAATTCTCAATTAAGTGTCTATCTGAATGATGAAATGCTTGATATAATTAGAATTGACTTGTAATTTTTCTCGTACATCTCTTTAATTCATTGTAGTAAATGTAATAATGTGATGAAATTAATTGGAATTACTCTCTACATAGATTGCAAAGAGGTCAAGAACATGAAAAATTCTCTTGACTTAATTGGATGTAATTGGAATTTATTAGTCAAAAAATTCTCTTAGTTTCAAGAGACTAAATTTTTTTTGCCTAAAAAAACATTGAACGAAGAAATGATACAAATTATGTGAGCGTATTTTACGATTTGTAATGAAATTAAACATGAACAAATATTTTTATTAGACGCAATGTTATGCGGCTGATGGTATTATTGTTTAGATGCATTGCAAGTGTGGCCACAGAGTTACAAACACTCATATATTCTATTTTGTGTTAATCGGTAGATGGTGAGGATGGTTGGATGGGCTGGACATATATGACGTTGACCGCAATCAGCCACATTCATGTGCAGCGTATATGGCAACCGCATTTCATTTCAGTATCTGTGGTAATTACAATTTTATTTTCAATTTAATCACTGTAAATGCTTTCTTTGAAGTTTTGGTTGTTTAACCATCTCACATTGTGCAGGTTTCGTCGACAACGAACCAGTAAGAGAACGGTTCACAATTGCCGCGAAACCCGTAACATATGAGGGTCTATCTTCTTCCTGAGGTGTAACTGTCATGTAAACAATTGCCAAATGTTAATTGAACTATAATTATTTCCTTGTGGTAATTCCAGTATCAACACTAGTCTTTGATATTCAACACTAGAACTAAAGTCAAATAGAACGCAAACTGGCCACTCGTGTCAGGCGACTGACAATAATTTCACAAGCGGAAATCAATGCGTATGCCAAACGTCCGCTCACCAAATAACATGTCAAGCCGCGGTGCCGCAGCAAACATCTAACGGCAATTACGGGCTGAATTTAACTTAGGCCGCGTAATTAAATTGAATCCTAATTAACGATGGAAACGGTTCAATTTGCGTTGCCGCCGTTACCTGAAGACTTTGATTTTCGTTGGTGTTTCATTTTAAGGATGATTCCAGATGATTCCAATACAATGTTACACAATAACAATTTACTTATTATTAACAAAGTTTACAGCAATCTGTAATGTTGGATTTTCAGTTGAGTTCAATATTTCATTCGATTAATTAATATTGTAATTGATAAATTATTCACTAATTGTTATATTAAGCGAATAAATTCAAAATCTATTTGTAATCAACTATATCATATACACAAAAATTGTTATAAACGATGATGACATATATTTAAGCATGATGAAAACATATCCTTCTTGTTTCTGCTGTTGGTCTGATGTTAGTAAGTTGTTGTCTTCCGCTTTGCACCGCATTGTCTTGCGGGTTGATAACATACCGCAACATGACTTCAATACACATCAGAGTTTTATTGTACGCTGCGCCATGTTTTGTAATCGAAATTTTGCGTTGTTTGCCGTTTATGCTAAAGCTTACATAATGGAAAACACACGGCGAGTCGACGACGTCGGCACCGGACGTTTATAGAAAAGCGCTTCCGATAAAAGCGAGCCCATTGTCGTCGGCGTGGCGGAATCGAACGCCAGTTATCATCGCATGTGCCAGTCTAAATGCGGGAGAAGAGCTGAGCAGCGAGAAAGTCATCCTGTTGTTTCTCCCAATTCCGACGTTGTATTTGTGTACTAACTGGATGTTGAATAACTGCCTAATAACAAATAGCTATCAAGTTGGATTTGAATGTGTAGCAATTCACAATTGAATTGATTGTGGTATTGAAATGCAGATGACATTAAAGACATTCAAAATGTTGCAAATTTTGTTGCATGCATGTTTCTGGATAAATAGTAAATTATTTTCTTTGGATTCATAAATTAAAAACTGTTTTCTTTCTTCCAAACCTCAAAAACTCAAGAAAAAACACCGAAGGAATACAGAAAGTTTTCTCATTCATTTGCAAGTGTTTGTATTTTAAGCACCAAATAATATTTCACGTTTATCCAAAAAAATTGTGGCCCTTGTACGCACCGGAATTACTTTATAATTACTTTTCAGAAGGATGATCACCCTCACACTCTCATGCTAAACGTCAACAATATTTCGACTTGATGCAATGAGCAATGATTTTTAACATTGCAGCAAACATTTTCTGATTTTCTCACAATTCTTCTGTTTTGTAATCTACTTTTTTTCTAATTTAGCTCGGCTGAAGTGATGTTCATCAAAAATCTACGGATTTGCCTGCAATTTTTAAGTCGTAACAAGTTTAAATTTGTTTCTTCTTCGAGTTGACCGAGAATCTTCAAGTGAAGCAAAAATTACTAAGATTTTTATTGCTGAAGTACTTGACAATTTTATTGTAATAAAATAAAAATAATAAAAAACGATGATTGTGGCTTGAAAGTAAATTTTGCAAAAATGTTGCAAATCTGTCATTTGTTTGATCGTTTGACCACATTGTTTTCAGTCAAGTTACGGAATTTGTTTTTGTTTTGGTTGAGTTTATAACACTTTGTGTAAATAGTTTACAAAAAGTTTAACTTTTGAATTTATGCTTAATTTTACATGTGATGAAACTTTAAACTAAGTACTTTATAACTGAATATAATATATGCAAACGACTTTACTACCTCATCAAATAAACTCATTTTTAAGTCCTTTATTATTTTGTTATGTAAAAGTTACTTTAAACAATCCAAACAAAAAAACTGTTTTACCACAATGTTTTTTAAATTCACTTTACTGCGTCAAACCAACTCTTAGCACCCTTTTAAGGGTCTAATATTGATCACAGCTTTGACGTATGTTCGCCATGTCGCAATGTTGAGATTCCTTGCGTTCTAGTTAGATTTGATAGTTGCAATGAACCATGCTCCAAACTGGAAACAAGGTAGGGTCGTGACACGCCTTACACTCTGCATGCACTGTATTAACACAGCGGTAACAACAATAGTTTAGTTTCTGAGTGTGGAGAGGTTTGGCATGAAGACTACAAACGCTTCTAGCAACAATATGGATGTAGGTTATTGTGTGGTGTCGAGGACATATCACTTTACAGCACAATGCTGGCATCAGTGACCGCTGACCACTTGATTTGCTTATCTCCTGCACCCTGATAGAGTTGCTGATATTGTGATAGAATGATCAAAGTAATCAGAACCAAACAAAATGATTTTAATACGAAAGTAATACAATTATAAATTACATTTACAAGTAGATTATAATTGCCTGCATATATTTGTGTTTCAGATTGCAATTAAATTTGTTGTCATGGTGGTTAATGCATCAATTATTTTAATTTGCAATTATTGATTCTAGGGTTTAATCAATAGAACTAATAAATTTCAATTTTCGCAATTAATAATAAATTCAAGACAAAATTAACCAAGCCGAATATAAATTATGTGAAACAATTATGTGATGCTGCAACGTTATCTTTTTATTAAAATAATAAAAAAAAAACATAATCTGCTTTAGTAAGATTGTACCAGAGAAGAAATCAATATCAACTACAAATATATTATTTCTTCACTATAGATTATATTTATTCGTAGTCAGTCCCAGCAAGCAACAATGTCATATTATGGCAGAGCTTTCTGTTTATAAAATTCTACCGACTAGTCTCGTGCTGGTAGCGTGTATATAACGATAATTGCTCGTAAAAATTGCAACACTTTTACATTAAAGCCACCTTTAAATAGTAGTTTCTCTGCCAATCGGTAACATAAATTCTAAGCCACCTAAAATGCATTTCTAATACTTTTCTATATACAATTCTGCAATTGTATTAAATTAAAAACAAATTTTAAAAATTGTTTATAGCTTGAGTCTGGTAGGGGTTTTACTTGATGATCCGCGTTGATGCGTTTTCGGAGCTTGGGATAAAGTAACGCAGTAATAATAACGCAAACACTGTTGTTGCTAATATTAAGCTATTAAAAATGCCGCGCAGCGCTTTCATTTAGCGACGCTCGGGCTAAATGCGTGTGGGGCGGTAATAACGTTATACTAACAGCGTAATCGCCCAGTGTTAAATCCACAGGATGAAAAATTCCTAAAACCACCAAGTAATTCACGCTATTTACCTCTATTTAGAAGTAAAAATAAATTGTTTAAACTGTATTAATTTAAGCATAAAACAAGAAAGTAAAACAAAAACTAGAAAATTTGAACTTTGTATATTTGGTTGCTTACTGTACAAAGTAGAAATAATAAGAACAATTTATGATCGTACTAATTAAAATATTTGCTTATAAACATTGTTCATCTTTTGATACTAATAAGATCGACCCTTGGAATTTAAATTTGAACGTAAATGAATCGTGATGGGGAGTAAAAATTAAGTTAAAATTAAATTGTCGTTTATTTAGTTTTTTTTGCCTTTGGAAACAACTCAATGCGTGATATTACGTCGTAAACTGTTTCTGTAGCCGGCGGTGGTTTTCGGGTAAAGCACAGAGGGGTGCAACGCCTACACCAATGCCGCCGCCTCCGATAGGGACGATGTCATTATTACTTCTGGGAAATTACCGCCAGAAACGGCGCTTCCTCTTGTCGATGCTTCGAGGCGGCTGCACCGGCAATCGAATGAACAAACCAAATCGAAGAGGAAGTGAATTGAAATATTCAAATATTGGGCTGGAGTTTAATATAAAAATTTGCTAATAAATTGTCTTAATAAGCTTGATAAATATTTTAGTTTAACTTGAAAGAAATATGCAGTTTAAATTAAAATATAAATAAATAGAATGTTTTAACACTTTTTTTTGCACAGCCATTACATTCAACACTTCCTATGGTGTTATTCAATTGTTATGTAGGTTGCCAAGAAGAGCAAAAGACCAAAAGACAAACCCGGGAAAATATTTCAGCCAAACCTAAAACGTTTGTCATCCCAAGAACATTTATATCCCAATTTCATTTCATTTTCCTCCGGCACACAAACCGCATGTGTCCTGGTTTTCTCACGCTATATATTTTGTTAATTGAATCTACACCACACTCGCAACACCTCCGCAAAAAGTCAATCTACATTATTTATTCGCACTTAAATGCAAACACATTAAAATGCGCAAATTTTGCCATCTACCGAACTAACTTCGTGGCAATTCACGTACATGAAATAGACTCGTAATCTGCAATAATTTGTTAATTACACTTAGAGCTAGCGTCATCTCAACGCAGTCTAATTCGATTTAAAAGCGACGCTGAAAACGCGCCGACGCGTTGCTATAATCTATTGCAAAGAAAAGCAGCGCATTTTCTTTCGCCTCGTTTGTGCGCCAAGTCGTGAGCAAGCTGCGAGCGAAATGAGAACCCAGCGCCTCCGCCACAAGCGCTCTAACCCGGTCTCCTTTTGGTAATCAGATATCCGTCCCGTGGCATTTATTTATAATTACTTCTAAGCCCTTAAATCCCCAAGCAGGGCGGTATGCGGTAAATATCGCGTCTATGCGTGGCAACTTGCTCCATGAGTTCATAAACACAGTTTATAAACGCAGTTTAGAAATGTATTTTTGCTTGCTTGAAGAGCATAATTTAATAAATTTAATTCCGCGTTAATAATAGGTTACATTTTAATCACAGTTGCAAAGTAAAATCATAACGCTTCCATCAATTGTAGTAAATTAAAATTAAAAATGTTTTAAATAACTTTATTAAAATAAAAATTTCACTCAAATAGATTTGCTCGTGGGAATTGAGGAGTCGAGATGTTTTAATTGCGCTGCTGCAACATGGTGAATAACTCAATAAGGAAGTGTTCGGCATAATTAAATCTCTACCAAGCGCTGCATCTGCAATTGCATTGCCAACATTGGTAAATGGCCCAAAAGTGAGCTAGAAATGATATAAAGTTGCATATGCATCATAACCTTTTAAATTTCAAATAAAATAAAACAATGTTAAATTCATTTGAACTTGTATTGAGGGTGCGTTGGGCCAGCGAAGTAAAAGAAAATAAAACAAAATTTAATTGCATTCTGTATTTACTGCAGGCTTCTTCGTTATATTAAAATTGGTTTGACGGAAGGAGTTTTTTTTTAAGGCAAGGGTGCGAGTGGTTTGTTGTTGCATTCAACAAATAAATAAAAACATATTTAATGCTAATTAAAATTTAGTAAATTATAAAAATATTTCTAAGTATTTGCTAAACTGAAAATATATATTGTTAGAAACTCATTTAAAATAAGAATTAAATTAATTTTAGTTTACAAGTTTTACTTTAATCAATATCGAGTGGTTAATTAAAAATCATATTAAATCACTTACCCTCAATATCAATTTGCACTCGGCCACTAAAATTTACTTGTTGAATGTTTTCGCTGATTTATGTTCACTTTGAAATGTGATGGTGTTGGTGGTGCACTTGAGCGTATGCGGCCGATGCTGCCGCCACCGTTGACGGCAGCAACCTGACTGATTCACGGACAGATAGCCAGCTTTTAGGTATCCGCCGGCGTTCAAAGTCCCCACAGGCGCGTGCCCGCTTTTATGCCGCGCGCCGCCGTTACCGCCGCCAGGTGATTCACGGCCCCCACCACGGATACGTCCGCCCCACCGCAAGGAATCCGTTTTCTGTATGCGATTCGCGCGCGCCGGATTTAAAAAGCGTGCACGAGTCAATAAACAATGAGCGTACGGGATGAATGCGTTAATAGCGAATGGAGAAATTCAGTTGTAATTTAATCCTATTTAGATATTTTTTACTTCTTAAATTTGCTTCTAAGTTATCCGGGATTTTTACAAGATTCATAACGCTGACTGCAATTAAATTTCTTGTTATTATTGATTTTTAAAGTAAGAAAACGAAATAATTTGCCGTCGCAGTTTTTCCAAAACGCGACGAGATGAAGAGATGAAAATAAAAACTGTTTGAAGAAAGCGCGGGTATTTCTATTTCTGAAGCATGTCATCTCTGCAAACCTCTTCACTCGCCTTAGGATATGCAGATCGCTAGAAAGCAGAGAAAAGCAAGATCGCTTGAGTGTAGGTTCTTTGCATCCAAGTGAAACGTTTTGCTGTCCGCACCTGGTATAACTTTATTAGGGGCGACCATGCGCCGTGACCTCGAATGATAAATGGTATCTGTCCAGACCACTCTTCCTTCGAGGCACGAAGCACGCCCGTCGCCGCCGCACAGGCCTGAGATTTGTGTGTAGACGATGCCCGCCGTCCTAATGAGCCGCAGCCCCCTGCGTCGCGCCGCCGAGTTATCCCGGACATTTTTCCGAGGCAATGAAAAAATCATATGATGCTGCCTGCGTAGAAAAACCGGAGATATTTTGCGTTTCCCGACAGATTGAGATGTCGAGACCACGCAATCCGCATTGGTTTTCAGCGGATTGTGTTATTGAAAGTGGAATTATCATTAGGAATGCAAACGAGACCTTACTGGACCCGTGAGAGGAATAGGTGAATAGAGGGCATCCTGGTCGTGACATGCAAAACGAGTGAAACGCTAATCAAAATCCAGAGTTTCATCTGGACGTTTATCGAATCTTTGGACTATATAGACATTCCTATCATCTAAAAGACCATTCAAGCCAGATACAGTACTATCTAGTCTGAGCATGCATTCAGATCTGAGATAGAAATGGAGTGGTTGTAAACTGAGATTTGTCACTATAAAATTTCAGATAATGTTCAATTGCTGTCGTTTCAGTAATGAGCATTGCGTCAGACAATTGTAGAATGCGGTTTTGCGTCCTCAACGTACGTGCGGTAAGCACTTAGCCACCCAAATCGGTAAGGGTCCTAGCCATCTAGCGATCATTAGGACATTTGTATGTATGACATCGTGCAGGGCAATTACAATGACTTCGCGAGACACGCGCCACGCACGGCTGGCTTGCGGAGCAGACGCTGAACACGTGAAGCCGCCTCCGCTGCCGCCTGACCGGTCTAATTAAATGTGAATACCACCCACTTACGTTGGGCAATTCAGCTCATTCAAGCTGGATGCATCCACACGTACCACAATTTCATACTAACCTCAAATCTCATTTCGATTGATACCTAAATATACTCTATTCATGGACCAAGGTTGAAAATATTAGAATGAAGGATTATATGTTACAAGTTTTAGTTTCGAGCTTGAAAGGATTCAATGAGAGGATTTGCTCTAACGGAAAAGTTGATTATGTGAGTGAAGGAACCGATGGAAGTTAGTGTGCTACGGTGTTGGGTTGCAATGCTGTGACTTGTCACAAAAGCTAATGGTGAATGATTAAGGCGCACCGGCAATTTCTCAGATTCGGGAATCGTTAAGATTCACTTGGTAGAAATGCGATATGAGTTTGTTTTGTATGCAATTCAGCAGGTCGTGTTAAGTAAATCTGATGCTTTCAATTTATGAATTCAGGTTTAAGCTAGTTGAAAAGCAATTCAATTATATGTCAAAAATTTACCTTCCAAAAATGATTGATGGCTCTATCTGAACTCTCTACTAAATTGTAAAGAAAAGTAGCGTCATTTTTTGCAACAAATTGCACACACTCTCTGTGAGTGCGTACAATAAACCTTTGGCAGTAATGGTGTCATTGGTGAAGATGCCTGAGGGTTGGCAGTAAATGTCCTACGCTTCACACTTCATCACACAACACAATAAACAATCCGCGCACAAAGTATTGGCGTGAAGCGCCGCCACCGCTACCACAACTTGTTAGCATTGTCAACACATATTCTAGGCGCACGCGAAACGAATACGGGAAACCGGGAGACTGCACAACCCTATCATTGACGCTCTACAGATCACAGATTTGGTGGGTTACTTTGAATTTACCCTGGTTTATACATCACATATGCTTATCAATAGATGATGGGTAGATTTATGTATAAATAGATTAATGTAAATTGAACAAACCTAATTTAGCAAATTAGAGATTTCAATCAGCAACCATCACAAATCCACTCTAGATCAACTAGTTTAGAATAACTTTAAAAATCTAAAACAAGTAAATATTGTTAACATACGGTTGAGAGGCCAAAAGTATCTAAAGGTCCCAGATCCATTTCAACACGTGCAGGACCTCTTTGAGCGCGTTTATCACGGATAATCGTCTGATGTGATTTCATAGTTGAACTGATTTGCACTTTGAGCATATAGAAACAGGAAAAAAACAAGCGGCAATTCTCTACATCCTCACACTTTGTCCTTTTGCAACATTCACATTATACGTTCACATCATAAATGTGTGTAGGAAAACATGTGAACATATTAGCAGCATGCATGTTGAGAAATCGTCACTAATTTGAACCTTTTAAACTCATCTACCCTTCTACCTTTAGCCGTTACATTTAGTATTACGTTGGACCCTTATCTAGCACATCGATAATCACAATATTGTATAATAACCCGAGTTAGGTAACGTGTTTCATCATGATCGTTCACCTGAAAAATTCGCTTCCGCTAGCCGGACAACCATCGGCAAACTGAAGTAACAAAGTTTAGGTATCTTCTATATTTAGATTTAAACGTTTTGGTCTATTTTATGAAATGTGCGCGTAAAATTATCGGATGTGTCTTCTTGGCTTTAAAGATGATTACAATGATCACAATGTAAACGTGTGCATTGTGTGTTGTGGGTGGCGGACATGGCGCGCGTTTGACAGGAGTCTCTCAGCACGTGCAGCATCCATGTTATTCCTCCAAACCGCGTATCTTAAACGGTAAACCGTTTGTATCCACAATGTGGCTTGAATAGACAGTGCGAATACATCGAAGCACTTCATAAAATGATATCATATTTAGACATGTCTACTATGTAGAGTTGAACAACTGGTAAGGCAATTTGAAAATGTATTTGCTTGTTGCAAGGATGTACAGTTACAAGGACGCTGATGAAAACACACTTTGTACGTTCATCGACGCTGTGGCATCTTTCTGACATGCTTTGCCACCGACCGGACGCCGCCGGAACACAGTTTCGCGTATGGTAGCCCTTTTCGCCATCATTGACATGTTGTTGCTGGTGCAAAGTCGATGATTCTATTCATTCGCATTGTCACACTACTGTTTCATAAAGTCGTGTATCTAACATGAGTGTCTAGCGTGTCTAGTATGTGTGCTTCCGGCGCATTCATCAAAGCCACAATGAAAATGAAGCTGGTTACACACGCGTGATACAAAGGATTGCACAATCAGATGGAAACAAACAGCATCGCACGCTGTCGACTACGTGCGGCAAATAAATTCCAGAAAAAGTTAATTGGTGAGGTAATGTAATGGGCATTCTTTAGGGTTCAAGGTGATAGGATATATGGTACAAGAGGAGATTGCAAACAGGAGCAGTAGCAATATATTTTCTTTCGCGTTATTATTGCTTGGTGGCTGTTACTAGCAACTAGTTCTATTACCTTCTTTTTTAGAATGAGGCTTCGATCGAAGGTTTTCTAGTCCACCTGTAGCGACTTGTGTAGCCGCCAGCTTGTGTCTGATGCTTTCCAGGGATGATATTGATATTACCTACCATTGTTTGTTTTAATAGCATTGACTATCTTTGGATCAGATGCTTTAAATGCAATCTAATTGGTCATTATTTTGATAGGGAGTATAAAATTAGAAAAACAATTGACCTGAAAGCGAATTCGCCGTATTAGGTCAACCATTTTGTAAATATAGAAAAAGCGTTTTTGGATGAAAATGCAAACAAACAAGAGCATCATGAAAAAGCAATGAAAAGCACTACAGATGATAGTAAATGGCATTTACAACGTGCTCATAATGAATGTATTTGGTCTGCGTGTCCGTGCAGAGCAAAATTAATTGCTGCAATCGTCCGTATACACTATTCTAATCCACCCCATTTTTGAGTTTTTTCTCGATTGTTAGCGTCTGTACGCGGAATGGAAAACTGTAAGAGTGAATACGGAATAACTTCTATTCAACTCTTAACTCCATATTTTATTCCAACTTGGAATTAACGTTAATCTGCCGTAAATTGATTTATCACTTGTTGATTTAGCCACTAACTTTGTTCAGCCTGCATATTGCAGTGTGTGGAGCACTTTAGAAAATATGTTTTCCGTTTATTTTAAATATTTTCGAGTTGGTTGCTGGGTGTATAGGATGTCGCTGTAAAAGCCATAACATCCGCGCAATGTCGCATAAAACTTTCCCGCGCGGCGGTGATTTTACAAGCGAAAAACGAACGCGCGCCGCCAGCCAACTCGCCCCCCTCGTCGCAGCTGCCGCCGCCGCCCGACTAAACTATATCGCGAGCTTCGCCGACCGAACGCACGGAACAGTAAACAAGTTATTCATAGCGTAATAGTACGAAATTGGATTTTAAATAAATTGAGCTCTTGCACCTATTTACATGTCATTATTGCGTCATCTCCTTTTTTCAAAGTCTGCTACAGCAGATACAGTGTTTGAGAAAATATCGTAATATTTTCTAATCTATTTCGGAAAGCAAAATCTTTTTCATGGAATTACTTTCTATGCGAATTGTGCGAGTCTTTTGAATAAATGCGAAATTAAGAAGTTGATGTGGCAAACCAGAAAAAGTAGAAAATACGCGGAAACGTGTCCGAGGTGTCCGAAACAGTTTTCCCATCACTTACATCACATCGTGGAATCTATCAGGACTTTGCCTACGCGTATTTCACTAACTTAAATACGTTCCTTGAATGAATTAAATAAGTGAGTGCACACATTTGTGATTCATTCACGGCTCACGTTGTTTTCTCTTGTCACTGTCAGTCGACTGACAGGAATAAACCTTGAAATTTTATTTATTTCCATATTTATTAATGTTGGAAAATTTCAGCTTAGTGTGAGATATATCAGTAAAATAATTTTTGTTGCTTTTTCACGTGAATAACGCAAGGGAAAATAGGGGATGACCACTGCATTCTTTGTGCGTCCGAGCAATTTTGCCAAGGACGTTTTGAGCCGAAAATCCGGATAATGAAAAATTTGCTCTTGTACTAGAATAGATGAATTGTAATCTGGAACGCACACAAAAATAACAACCGACTTTCGTTATTACACTTCTTTGATATTGGTAAATGACTTATTAATAAGGTCAACAGTTTTTGAATACAGTAATCAACAACATTAATGTTCAATTAATTATTGATAAAATGGTATTTCAAATGTATAATATATGGTCCAAAACATTTTAAAAAAGTTAAATATTTCATGTAAGAGTGAGAAAATTTTAATACAGAAGTGTCCGGTAAAATAGCTTTCACTCGGATTTGGCGAAGAAGCCTAGATCCGTGCTAGTGGCTTTCCTTTCGAGATAAAGTCAGACACTGGGACACTAGGGAGCAGACCAGAACATGACCAGGTTCCTCCAGCATAGCGAGATGAATGCTTTAAAGATTTCCCTGCATCGAATAAATCTCGATAAGATTTACGAATGTAAACTCTGTTCGTCCAGCGCGTAACTATTGAACCATGCGGGCATTGGAAATTTAATTTACATTTTAAAATCTGGCCTATTTTCAAACCTCGCATACTTGTAATAAGAATGAATATTTTGTACTTGCCTCATTTTTTCTTTTTTACTTCTGTTTGATTTATTCAACACATTCGGTCACTTCGATTGCCACACAATGACTAAATCCAATAGCACTCTTAAACTCATTAGATCACCACACAACAAATGGCTCAATTGCGCGGCGGTGGATTTCAGCTCCGGGCGTATTTGAATGCTGACCAATTTAGTAGGTGGTAGGATAGTTGCTCGGTTACTTGCCATTCCACCACATTATCCATATCCATACATAGGTATAGCGTTGAATCAAGTACGTGTTTGACACGTGTGACACACACACACTGCTCTCAACAAGCGATTACACCAATTGCGCACGTGTTGTTCTTGTATACGCGCAATGGCTTGTAATATATTTAAATAAACATGCGTGGTAAGTGTGTGCTAGTTGAATTGTCACGCCCTTGTTGCTGAAGCGTATATCCGTGCCCTTCCTTCCGTTGACTAATTCGCTCAAGTTGAATGAAGTTTATGAGTAGTTCCTGGATGCCTACTAATGTTAGTGCAAGGTAAAGAGAAAATATTGAAAATTTGCCAAGATCTCATTAAGGTTATAACAACTGGTATTTAGTATTTATATCTTGCTTAATAATTATTTTAAATTATAATAATAAGAATAAAATACTAAAGAAATTACTAAGAGGTTTGTGAAATTTAGAATAAATATTCAGCTTTCCTTAATACACATTTACTTAGTTTAATTCAATTGAATTTTTATTTTAATATTTTTGTTTATTATATTGCTGCTACTGAAACTCGATCTACATCTACTGCAGCAATCCATGTACATTTATTTATTTTATTCAAAAAATAAGTTCTGCGTAAACATTAAGTTGTTTTATTTAATTTTAATGTGTTTTTAATGTTAAACATTGATAATTTTCTTAGATTATTCCCAAAATAATTAATTTTTTTTATTTAAAGTCAATAATGTTTGGTATATATGTGTAGTTATTTTGCAATTACCTTACTTATTGCTATGGTTGTACAACATTAAAAACATATATATTTTTTGTTGTTTTTAACCACTTCCTACTTTTAACTATTTTCATGACTAACTAGTTAATATCAACCTTGTATATTCATGCGATATGATGACATTATCTATACGAAATTAACGTGAACAACATTTGACTGTGTAATCTATTTTGGATTCATATTTACTTCCGGTATTTTTCTCCATTTTCTACATATTACTATGTTCACTGAATGCTTTAATTTATTGAAATATCCACATATCCTATTTTGCGTTAAAATCTGCAAATTGCTGTGCTAGAAGCAATAATATTGAAAATTCATAACAACAATTAAGTAATCTGCGCTTTATTAATTGTTTTTCTAAAATTTGCATTCAATATGATATGATGAGATCATAAAACTTGAATTTTTATTAAATTTTATTTGGAGTTATTTTTAATTACAAATTAACTCTTAATTTTAAAATAATTTCTCAGTATTTGTACGACGCGTCAATTGTGCTTTATTGAATTTACCTCGCCACATAGTGACTTAGAAATAATTGACACAACAGTTTAGTAGTAGGGCTTGTGTTCTTCCTAGAAAGCAAGAAGGAGTATGAGAAGCTTTTAGAGGCGGCGTTGTCTGTGCTTTGCTATTGTTTATAGTATATTAGCACAGTTGCGGAGGCGGCAGGCAGAACAACGGCCGAAGACATTTTTACACCGGATGCAGAGCGAGAGTGCGTAGTTTGTTGTTGATAATTAACTGAGCAGTCGACGTTTGTATGGCTAGCTGACAGCCCGGGCGCAAAGGGGTGCTGTTTGAGGGTTTGAGGTATTCCACGCGCATCCATCAATTTCTACCGGCATACCATCAAACTCCGACCATCAGCGATGAACCGTCAAACCGTGCGCAACCGCTCGACAAGCGAATTATAATTATAGAGTGAAAATGATACAAATTGTATTTTAAAACTACTAACATTTCTTTCAAGCCTAATCTCTTTTTACTTTCTTATCACTAACCTTTACTTTCAAATGCTTTGCTTGAAGATTGAGTGTTTTAAATAACGTTCGAAATACTTAGATGGATTAAAATAGACATCACTCAGTATAATTGCTCTAAAGTTGATTGTATGCATTGATAGGTACGGTGGAAGGCATTGGCAACGTTTCAACATGTTGCCGCCGCCCGATATTAGTCGGTCGGACGCGCTTGTCGATGCCCCGCAATTAATTGAATCAACTATAACCTAATTATTCGATTACGTTGCGCCTAGTACATTAAATTCATAATTCGCGTGTTTTGTAAACAGCCCACTTACAGTTTCGCCGCGCGCAATACAATTACTTGTACTCTATTTGTTATAGCGCATAAAATTTATTAGCGTTGCCACCGCACAGCTTTGATCAGTTGATTCAATTTGGGTCAGGTTTCTTGCGCTAGGAGGGTAGAAAACAATGTAAAAAACTATTTCATATGAGAGTAATTTCATTATAAATTATTACAAATTGAAGGGGAAGTTTTCAACAGAGAGAAATACAGTTTAGAATTAATTGTTATACTTTTGAAAACGTATAAGATTTCTCGTATAGAAAGAAGGCAAATCTCTAGAAATTAACATTTTTTAACACAGTCTTAAAATTAAGATCAAAGATTTAATAAAATCAATAGAAATCAAAGAAAACTCCAGATAACAACAAACTTCAACAAGCTTGTTTATTCTTCACTTGAGTGATCTAAGCATAACACTGTGAAACAGCAAATTTTCGATCGAGATGGCATTAATGACACTCGATCAATCATAATTTTCTAAGAAAACGGTTTTTTTTTTGAATTTCGATTTTAGTGTTTGACCGAATTTTGGTTGCAATTTGATTTATTGTTTCATAATTTTCGTAATTATTTAGCTGTCTTCAATAACAATTCGTAAATAGATACCGAAGAAATGTGTGAAAACTTGATTTGCTTCTCTTTAATGGTTCGAAAGTTATAAGTTCTTAAAGTGAATTTTTGTGAAAAAGTGCAGACGCTGATATTAACGCATATTCTGAACAAATATAGATTTGGAATGTAATGAAAGCATGTTCACGCGATTAAGTATAAGTTGCCCAATACGACACTAGTATTTTAAATTTCTTGACGCAATTTTTTTAGTCGAAAAATTTAAACTCGATTTCTACTCATCTTTGCGACTACAATCGTTCGAATGACTCGCTCTGCGTTCTGCGAGCAATGATTAAGTAATATGATATACCCTTATTGTATTGTGGATGCATGAGTGACACACTGTGTCGTATTTGTGTGTGCACTTAGTACTCCCACATGATTTCATTTAATTCTTTATCTTTTGTAAACAAACAGCGCAACAAGAATGTATTGCTCACTTCGTGCAGCGAGAGTCGAATTATTTAGAACCGTTCTAATCGCAAAAATGAGTAAAATCGAGTTTCAAAGTTTTCGACTAAAAAAATTCTCAAAATCTCAAAAACTAATTGCGTCAAGAAAATTGAATTACTAATGTCGTATTGATAAACTAATACTTAATCGAGTGAACATTCACTTTGAGAACTTATAATTTCGGGACTATTAAAGATAAACAAATCATATTTTCACACATTTCTTTGGTATCTATTCACATATTGTTATTGAAAACAACTAAATAATCTAATAATAATTACGGAAGTTATAAGACAATATATCAAAATGCAAGCAAAATTCGATCAAACACTAAAATCGAAATTAAAAAAAAAAAAAAAAAACGATCGACGATTCAATAATTTTATAAAACCCGTTTTCTTAGAAAATTATGATCGAATGCCGTCAATGCCATCTCGATCGAAAATTTACTGTTCTACATTTTGACGAAAAATAGAGTTCTTATCTTAAACAATTGGAGGGCTTAAAAAATAATGAAAAACCTTACATAAAACATATATTGATTCTAGCTGCGCATTCAGATTTTTTCCTGAAATGGGTATAAAACGATACCCCTCAATGTATCACCTCAATGCATGCATATGGCATTTTACCTCGCTGGGCAATATCCACAAAGTTGGTGGACCGTGCCTCATCATATCGCATTCAAAATATTCGAAATATTTAGAGCATACGCGGATTCAGACACAATGAACGTACATTTACAGTACACATTGGTTTGGCGTAATTCTCACCATCTCCGCATTGAACAATTTTCCCTGATATTTCCTAGAAGAAAAATTGACGCTAAAATGACGCTAAGTCGCATAAAACATTGCTGCACTAAATATTATTAGTGCAAATAATAGCTAAATATTAGGAAACTAATGTTGATTTATTCCAATGTTTATGTGCAAGTGCAGATTTGAGGCTGTGTTAGAAGATTATGGCCACATTGTGTTGTTAAACACCGATTGCGATGAAGCACATTCGATGTTCGATATGTACTGACGACTCACAGCTCAATATTTAATGAAAACGATTCGCACCAATGACTTATTCAATTACACCTCATCGCCAAGAGTCTATTATTTGAATTGTGTCTTTGTTTTATACCACTCTCATACTAATACTCACTTGAAACCCTTAAAATCCCAGTAAAAACGCAACAAGTATAACGTGCAAACATGAAAATAATTTTTTATTCTTTTAAACATTAATAAGGATTTTTAATCTTATAGAAATATTGGTTATTTTTAGAGGATTTTCAGAATAATCAACATTGAGAATTTTTAACATGCAGTGTTTTGTGTGTGCAGATTACAAACATTTGAACGCGTCAATAAACGTCCATTCCGTTGTGTTCGGATTGAACCATCCCATTGGATGGATTCGTTCTTGCTTGTTCATTCTCACACTCTTGGCCTTTCAGGCAAATTTAAATTGCATTTATTAGCTCTACTTACAGTTTATAAAATATTTATTAATTTTTTTTTTAAACCAAAATATCTAAGAAGACAATCTTTAATGAACGGAAAACACACTATTTTGTGCATTAATTCTCTAAGTTTTGATGAAATTTTTTTTGTTATTTGGGTTTTTGGGTCATACTGTATTTTGATGGATTGTTTTCATACAGAGAACGTAAATGAGACTCATAGTACATAGATCTCACATACAAGTTCACCGATTGAGATGGGTTAATTAAAACTCAACAATACCAATGCGCTTCTGCAATGAATATCTCCTCTGCGTTTTTTCTTATTGTTGTTAGAGCTTTCCGCTGCATGAACTTTAATTTTTATTCCAATTTATGATGGAAATGGAATTAATGGTGTCTCTTCAAGCAGAAGGCAAAACATTGCATTTAGGAGACGTTGATGATGGAATCTGCATCTATTTATTTACGATATGCGTTGAAATTTGCCGGGAATAAGAAAAACAACTTTGTTTGAAACGACACTCTACATATTTATTGATAAAAACGACTATAATTTTAACAGAATAAACCTTGGGTGTTTTTAAAGCTTAATGTCAATAGACAATTCCAATTTTGAATCGTGTATATAACAAATCATAGAAATGCATACAACCAGGTAGCAATAACAACAAAAACCGGCAAATAAAAAATATCAGTTAATATTTTAGAAAACTTTTTGTTGGTTTTTCTTTTCTTAGTTATAAATGTTCCATTTTTTTTAGGTTCCTAAATATGTTTTTTCGATTTCCGAGAAGAAACTAATTAAAATAAAGAGTATTACGCTGTAATCTGCTCACTACAAAATTAGCACTCGTGTATCTTGCAAACGCCAAAGCCGATGAATTGTGAATTGGGAAATTGCGAATCCAATATTTCAACTGCGGCACTTTGCCACCGCGTCTGACAAGCGTGAAAGTAATTTTCTCCGCCGTGAATTGCTCGCCCATCGATGAAGAGGCCATGCGCCGCCGACATGTTGGTCGCCACCAGCAAAGAGGCGCACAGCAAACACTGTGCCAAGAATTTGACAAAGAGCGACGGCATAATTACATTTTTTACAGTTCAGCCCAAATACCCAATAAAGTCTTTATTGCACTTTTCCGCTCTATGCTGTCGACTTGCAGGACAGTAGGGCTTGTTGCAGTCTAAAAAATCTAGTCACTTAAGATGTAAGAGTCAAATAATGTTTGCCGGCCTAAGTGTGTCTACAAACATATTGGAATATTTATAAATCGAATCAATCACAAGCGAACGAGTCGGGTGCGCGACGAGGTGTAAAGGAAAATGTCAGAGAATTTCAGGAGAGAAGAAAAAAAATTCTAAAGGGAGTGTGCCGGGATTATACAAATATTAGTTTAAACAGTTTTTCCAGTAATAACTCTGCGAGAAGTCAATCTTTTGAGCAAGCACAAGGTGAAATAACAATGGTGAAAATATAAGAATGTGAGAAATAACGAGAAAAATAATAGTCAATTGTCACAAATAAAAATAATGTTTTTTGACTTTTCAAAGCAAGAATTCTCTCTATAATGTACAACTAGTCGTCTATAATTTAGTTATTTTCTAGTAGGATTCGTTTCAAGTGCAGTCATCTGCAAAAAATCTTCGACAAGCTCATCTAATCCAATTTCATCCTTTCAGTCTTTAACTATTTAATCATCGCACCAGCTTAACGCTTTCCACCTTCTGCATCTCCACTAAACCTCACATATCCTACACACTGCACAGTTCTACTTGAGATAACTACAAATCGCCTCGCTAACCCGTTTTCCTTCCATGCCTTCACACTCAGTGTGTATTAATTATGACATGACGTAGCGAATGCCAATACAGGTGTGTAAAATGAAATGAAACGATGCACAGCGCAAATTGTCCACTGCCCCGACAATGGTGATCGTTCAAGTGTGCATCCCACGTGTACGTGTCGCTTGTGTGCTCTTGGAGGATGAAGGTGGCGCATGGCTTTTATTCGAGCGAGTTGTAATGCGGTTTCGCGTGCGATTGATGATAATTTCGTTCGGTTTCGCTTTGATGCAAATGGAGCGAGACGATTTGACAAATTTTCCATGCTCGTTGGCGTTGAGTTGGGAATATGTGCGGGAATGTGATGTGTGAGATGTGTTCATATGTAGCAAGAGCTGGATTTCACACATTTGTCATTCGTTGCTTTGACACATAAAGAGACTTCGATAGAATTCAATAGGAATGGGGTGGGACGCAAGGCATCCTGTGAAATCCTACTAGTGAGGTTTTTTATGTGGCTAATCAAAGAGTACTAAAAATAGAATGCAATACAATATTTTGCACTTGCTATAAATAATTATGTTTATTACACAACAATTTTGGAGTGTATTATGAATTTTCCATCATCTTGCACGTGTCGACAAATTCGTTGCAAATTAGTCTCCGGTCTTTGGCAAACGACAACCTTTACATTACGCCCGTCGCGTCCGGACTCTAAGCATCGTTCGTATTACACTATTAGGGTATAACCCAACAGCTCCCAGACGGGCACAAGGGCTGAAACCACGTCGAAGACAATAGGCATTAGTCGGGCGAAAACAGATGCGAAAAGACAACGAAGAACCGAGCGGCAGCACCCGCCAGAAAGGTTGCAGGCTTCGCCGCCGACATAGATACTGCAATTAGTGTTACATGTACATAGATTAACCATCTAAGACCGTAACCTATTATTATTCAGCGTTCTTGGGGTCACGCAAAGTTTATGTAGAGCAACGAGTGAATTTAAACCGGCAAGCAAAACGTTGGCAAAATTACCTAAATTTACTCCAAAGCCTCATTAAATTATTTATACAGATTTATAATCAACTCTCAAGATTTACTATTATTGCATTGAATATTATTGCAAAGTAGACTTGCATCTAACAAAATTATTGTTATATAATTATAGCACATCTCATATTGCGTTTAAGGATAATTGGAAGCTTCCGCTCGGTTCAGGATAGTCTCTCAATGATGCAGCACGCTGTACAGCGCAGACGAAAACACAACAAACATGCACTCTAATTTCCACACGTTTTTGTATGATTTTCGGATGCACGCAGCAAAATGTCCGATGATCATTGCTCACGAATGCAAGGAAAATTTGGCTATGTATTCAGCGGTGACGGCGGCGCCAATGAATAATTGCGGAAATGAATCTATTCGGGCGGGCGCGTGTGCACAACGTAGAAGAAAGGCACTGGAAAAACGGAAGTAGGAATTTTGTAAAATGAATACAATATGAAAGGAAATGGTCGTGCTCAGATTTTAAGAGTTTATGTGTGATCAAAAAATCTATTTAAATCGACGAAACAGTAAATGAAAATTATATTTAATTTATAAAATCATAAAATGTACATTTTAATTTTATGACAAAATGCACTAGAAAAACTACAAACTAAAATTTTAATTTAAAATTCTGCACGTCAGATGGCGTACCCGTTTTCTTCCCAGCAAAAAATCAATAACCAAACCTAAAGATTCCTTCTAATTAATTCTGGAGCAGATTCCTAGTTACGCAAACAGGATTCAGTACCTCAGAGTTTTCAGTGGTCAAACCCTTGTGTTCAATTCTTTTCTTCTAAACTTTTTAGAGAGATATATGACTCTGAAAGTCTGTCTTATTTGTGTCAATCATAATACGAGATTCTTTAGATTGGCTTATATTGCGAATACTAGGCCGTCGTAAAAGTGATTTATTCAGAGAGTTTATTAATTCTTCAGAACGTTCCACTAACTTTGAATGCTCCTTCTGCAGTAGTTGTAGTGTAGAGGGTTGCTTCTTTAGTTCCATTATATCTAAACCTGTTTTTATTGTTTGGCGGGATGACTTTCTATTTTTTAAATCAATTGTGCTCGAATCAACTGTACCACTCATTGACTTATTTTTATCTTTTTTTTCCAACATTCCCTTGCTGACAAGATAAGAAGGAGCCGGGATGTTTTCATGTTGAAGTAACCAGTTGCAATAGCCCTCTGTAGATCTATAATTAATTAATTTTAATTGTTTGAAAATTTTTGCGAATTGCGAGAAAATACTTCAAGCGTTCAATGTCTTCCCAAACAACTGCCATTGTTGCTAATTTATCAGGCACTCGCTTATTTTCCAACCATTTGGCGACATCACAGTCATCTGTTGGTCCATGCCGCATATCTGGAGGTATCATGGTACCAAAAGCAAAGTTATTTTCTTTGTTCTTGCTAGCAGTTTTGTCCCTGAAGAGTTGTCTGTAGAGTTGCGTCGAGAAGGATAACTGAAGGATGAAAGAAATGAAATACAGATGGCGATTATGTTGGCGGATTTAATTTTTATCCGAAATGATTACCTCAGGTGTATTTCGTGCATAAGCCACATATTCTGTAATAGCATTCAATTCTCTTATATTCACTTTGAGTGAATCAGCTGCATGACAATTGAATCCGATTTCAAAGAGGCCCTCAACTGTGCTAGCATTCAAAGTTGTTTTGGTTTCACCACCCAAAGTCTCCATCCATTCCACAAAATCTCTTGCTATCTGTTGAAATTTATTACATTATTAATACAATCTCAATTTTAGTAAAAATATTACCTCTCGGGTGATCGCATCACACTTTGCATCTAGGGTCATTCCCTCCAATGTCAAGGGTGGTTTTGGTCTCCATCGCATTGCTAATTCTGGTGGCCTATTTAAAAATGTCGTGTACATACTGTCGCCTTCCCGGTAAGTTCTTAAAATAATCACAATATCAATTAATTAATTACATCACATTTACTAGTTGATACATACGGGTCCCTTTCTTTGGTTAGTTCTTTTCTATAATCTATTGTACGTCTACGTTCAGGCACAGGTTGTACAGGTGGCAAGACATATCCAGACTTTGACATTCCGGAAGGCCTAAATTTTATAGTTGAATAAGGAAAATATTCCGATTCATCGTAGTCAACAAATGTAAGAGCCGGTTCAGGACCTACAGATTTTTGCAATTCTATATCACTTTTTATTAATTCATTTAAGTCAATAATATCGTCATGTTCATAGACATCGTAGATGTTTTTAACGCGATATACAAGAGCTGGATCGTTTAGGGTTTCATATAGGACATTTTCACGCTTGTGGAATGGCTAAGAATGAAATAAGATTAATAAGTTGTATTGCACATAAATATAGGTTGCTAAATAGTAAAATTACTTACAATTGCACTGTAATCATCCATTGCTTTAAAGACTTTCTCCCAGTATGTGCGTGAATTTGTATCAATGTTGCATGAATCAATTAATATTCTAGATTTTTTTGTGAATTCATTGATAATCTCTTCATCTTCAGAACTTTCCATTTTCAATCACAACACAATGCAATGTGTAGAATGAATAAGAACAAAATATATAAAAATAAGCTTAGTATAAGAAATGTGAGGGTTGTGATGAATGATTGATTATTTATTGTTGCTATGGTTTCCGATAGTTTGAGAGAGATAGTTTTTTGTTGCGTGATCTAAGGTTAAATAGCAATTCGAAGCAAGCCAGAAACTAAGCTTTTAGTAAATCTCTCCACTCGCAAGCTTTTAGTTCAGCTTATCACGTATAGGTATTGCTGCCCAGTTTAGAAATCTAATTCCAAGTTGTGTATGTCCAAATCCGAGATATTACTTTAACTTCTTGAATAAAAGTAACAAGTAATATTATATTGAGTACAATGTTCATTGCTTTGCTATTTCGCAAAATATATTTATTTTGTAGATTTTTAAATGAGAACCGACGTGAACAAGAGATGATCTGGTAGGGAAGACAA
The DNA here is from genome assembly GCA_027575565.1 of Diploeciton nevermanni. Classification (NCBI taxonomy): domain Eukaryota; kingdom Metazoa; phylum Arthropoda; class Insecta; order Coleoptera; family Staphylinidae; genus Diploeciton; species Diploeciton nevermanni. The sequence goes on from JAODIE010013040.1 coordinate 40,899, forward strand.
GCTCTTGGGCGAAGTATTATTTGTTCAAATCACGTCGCGAAATTATTAATTTAAAGGCTCAAAAAAGAAGGCTGCTAAACATTCTCTTCGGAAACACTTATTCTTGGATTTATAAGTACAAAACCTGCTGCTGTACAGAAGCAAAGTTAGACCCTGAGCTGCTACAAATGAAGTTCTTTGAAGCTATTTTTCAACGACACGTGCATGAAAAAATTAAAATCTCCATGCTTTCTCTGATGTCCTTCGGAGAGATTCCCATTTCTTCCTGGCACACTTCCTTAATTATTTCATTTATTTCTTTACTTTGTTTAAACTCTAATGATATTTCCAAATTTTCAAAGCTTTACTATATAGTTTTAAACACTTTATACTTGTTAAACCTTGGAACATTTTTGAATTTTTACATTGTCTTTATGAGAGTACCATATACTCAAATGTAATTTGAATTTATTTGATAATAATATTATTATATTTTGTATGTAGACAATCGTACATATGTAAAGTCACCGATTTATTTGATTTTGGCCGAAAAGTTGTAGCGGATTCCAGGACATCCTGGACTTGAACCAAGAATCCAGACTCCTAGGCTTCCAAGCATTGACGCCGGAGAGGAATCGAAGTAGTCGATTTAAGTTAAACATTTTTGTATCTTATTAGTTCACAATTAACCTTTTCACTTATCAATAATAATAAAAAAAAATTGCAAATAATTCCACAAGTCGATTTGAAGTTATATTTATTAAATATATACAGTGCACGTTATTTTAATGCATAAATTCTACAACAACGAGTCATTATAGAGTTAATAATTATAATTTACATTAGCTAACACACTTTTACTAACTTGCATTTGCATTTGTCCTATGCCTGCATGTCGCAGTCATAAGTCCTTGAATGCCATTTGTGTATATGACGGTCGTGAGTTGAATTTAATGCGTGCATTTTCGTATCAAATGCGAGTCGCTTGCCAGGGTAAGCCAGTCAGGATAACAGTTCTTCTTAAACTTTGCAGAGCGTTCTTCGTTCTCGCCTCGCATTACACCCTGCGTCGTTTGCTATGATGTTTGTCTATTTAGGCGTTTGCGAAAACGTTCTATATTTATAGCTTTGCGACTTTAATAAAAATATTTTGTTATTGTAAAGCCGGAGACAATGTATCACGACAACATTTGTTTTTGTTGTTCAACATAAATTATTCAAAATATCACGATTCACTAAAACAAATTTTGTGATGCATTATACGTTAATTTGTTTTGTGGCATGCAATTACAAAATAAATTCTTTTTAATAAACATTTTTGCGAGAAAATATTTTAAGAATACTTTTACATTGTTTCAGTCGGCCCTGAAATCTATTAAAGAATATTTTAATTACGCCATTTGCCGTAAGGAAGAACAATGTGTGTTGAGTTATAGACGATCCAGATTTTTTTACTGCGCGCCGTGGGGTTATCTTGCACAATAATGAGCAAACTTGAACACACTGAGAAAAAGTTTAAAGCGACTTTAACTGCACCTACATATTGTAGCTATGAAAAACCACCGAGTAAAATTGAAATGTAAAAAATGCTAGCAAAATATTTTACATTTAACGCATATTTTTATATTTACCTCTTTAAAAATATATATATATTCAAAAAATGTATAAATAATATTGCTGTTTAAGTGCAAATGCGCGAGAAAAATTTTGAAATCAAAGATCTAACATAAACATTCGGCAAGGTTAAAAAACCACTTTAACTTATTTAAATGTTGCGCAAAGTTAGCGATGGCATCACGGCAGATTTATAAAAATCAAACACGTACACAACATAGAAATAGGAAAAGTTTTACATTTCGTTATGGGAACGCTGCGGCGTCTCGTAAATCACGATTTAAGATGCCTCTTGACTGGTATCAACTTGAGGGAATGAATTGTGCTTGAGACCGTTTGGTTGTACTCTGGAGCCTTCGCATACAAAGCACACAGGAAGTGCTTCAAATTGTGTTAGTTTTTAATAGCAAAACGAACAAAACACAATCGAAAAAGTTCAAGTCAGAACCAGCAGTCCTGGTTCTCGTTATTTTCAACATTAGTTGTTGTTTAGAACCATGCTGTGAATCTGTATTCTGCCAAACAGAAAATGGTGCAGGTACTGAGTGGCCAGTGGCAAGTCAAATACCACAACGCCCTACCAACAAAAATTGGCAACAATTGGATTAAGATTGATAATGATATATTTTTTTTAAATCTAATATTTTCAGAAAAAAATTATACAACAATTACTTATAGTTTAATAGGTTTTCCAAAGTTTGTTAGCAAAATATTTAGTAAATTAACATTTGTCCATTCAAAGTTCCTCCTCAAAGTCTGGGACCCTAACTACACAAACTCGGATGTTAGACCAAAGAGACCTTCATGTTTGTATGTATGTAACCAGAAGCAAAAGCGGTTTTGATATAAGAACCTCCTTATCGTTTGCGAGCAGACTCCGGTGTTAAGTTGGCGCGTGAATCTTCATGTGCCATCTCGCCACAAGCGAGGCTCAAATGCCCCAAACGTAATACCTATCTGAGAACCAATGTGCGAGTTTGGACAAGTTGTTGGTATTAGGTGTAATTGTTGGACTGCTGTCGCTTCGTCTTAGTGTCATCCGCTTCAAAGATGGAAGCTACAACAGATCTATTTAGGTATAAGCAAAGTGCACTAAAGATCTATTACCTATTCTTTCAGCTTTAAGTTTAATTATTTATAACAATAATTAACAATAATTTAAAGAGGATGGAATTTAGATGGATGTGCTGCGTCTCTTCAGTTATTACTACACGCTCAGGCCCTATGATTGGACAGATTTATACTAGAGATTTCCGGGTAGTGTCAAAAGGAAGTTCAACCGAGACGCTGACTGCCAAATTGACTTCTACTCTTCTTCACTTTTCTCAGTATTTGCTATCCTTTTGTTGGTAAATTGTTAGAGGTTTCAAGACGTGGAATCACAGGGTGTGAGCGAATTAAACGCGGTGGTACGTGGGTGTGATGCAGTCGTCTGACGCCTAATGAGATTCCATCCGCATCCAACTACACCTTTCTTGGCAGTGGCAGTCCTGGAAGTTAGTCGTGGAGTGTTTACAGCACTTAAGTTACTTATAGTTTTAAGGATTCTTGTTGAGAAGTATATTTTCTCTAATGTGGTGATTGCACTCATAGTACTCATTCACACATTGTATGTGGAATACTTTAGGAAAATCTTTTACAGTGAAAAATTCAAATTCATGTCAAATTAAATTTAAGTTCAACACTTATTAGTCTCCGCTTGTCCTTCCATTTCTACCTTAGTGAAGTTTCTTTTAATAACTGTCTTCCTAACTTCTCATTGCTTCCCGTTTTGATTCTTTCCTCACTAATTACATCCATTCGTAATGTCTCATCAACTTCCACTTGGGACTTTAAACTCCACGCACTGGACATTGACGATAAGACCTAAAATCATTTATTTAAGTTGTTACATTAATTGTTAGCATTATTTTTATCAGTTGTCCTTAAATTTCGGTAGTTCGCGAAATTGTTCTTCTCATTGTGTGAGCTACCATCGTCTAATGATATCACGAGGAAGGCTTGTTGCTTTATGGTCGTGTTAGGATATGAGAAATTGTGTGCTTTCTCTGCGGATGTGTAATACAAGAGTGGAGCCAGATAAATTGACGACGTTTTGGTATAAACGAGATTCACTGCAATCCAGCCGTTTTTTGTGGCTGTCAAAAAATGTTTCAATCCTAGCCAATATTCTAGGTTGGCAAATTTTAGATCCTGGTAAATTACAAGTTAGGCGGGTGTAAAAAGACAGATGATGAAAAATAAAATATTTTCAAGATAATATTAAATCCGTTTTGGTTTACATTGTGTGTATATGTGTTGTGTGTTATAAAGTTTCTAGATTATGTGTAATCTGATCTTAGGTCTTATTGAACTATTTCTTGATAAGTATAATGTTCACATGAGTGTACACCAAGTTAGTGCCCTGGTTTTATTCTTTTTACTCGACGCCTTCCGTGACAAGATTTCCCTTCTTCTTGGTCGCCTTTTAAAACCAGAAAAGGCGTCCTCAACCAAAATACACCACCAAAAACCCAGCTGTACCTTAGTAACATTGTAGCTCAACTAGCAAACCTCTCTTCTTCCGCTTTCCGTCCACCAATCATGCGCTTCTCTTTTTAACGTACTTAGGTTCTATCATTGCTGCGTACCGGTTACTTCTTGCGGCTTTGCGCTTTTATGCGTTTACTCTTACTCATGCCACTAGCGCCTTCTCACATTTCCCATAATCGCATACAAACCCACGAAACGTATACCATCCACCAAACCAATTCATGGACACGGAGAAGATGCTTTTGCAAACTGAGCTGCGGTAAAAAAAAAAACTGGAAAACATCGTCGGCCATTTTCAAAAGAGCGTAACAACAAAAAATAAGTACTAACGGCGCATAGAAAAATCCATGAGGTTACAATGGCAAACAAAATAATATTTGGGGCGATAAAGTTGCGACTTGCGTGTAAAGGCGTATCCAAACAACAATTCCCATTGCTCGCATGCTCTGGAGCGTAGCTTTTATTCCTGGTATTGCAGCTATTACCTCGGTCGCCACCGCCGTCATTTTCATTCGCGCATCCTTGTACCTTGCGACTTGGTTATGGCCGTGCACAACGAGATGAATGAAAAGTATGAAAAGACAGAATACAGTCATCAGATGCGCGCCGGGATGCTGGATTAAAAACCTGAATGCCACAATGCCATTTTCCTTTTAGTGCTATTTGTACCAGCCACACGACTGATAGCATTGTGCCACATTCCCGGTTTGTATGGCAAACGACTTTATGCGATGTTTATTCCTAGATTTTCATCCCTCTAGAACCTATACTATTTTTAATCATCTCTCCGTCAACAGTTGACAATAATTCACGTGTGCATTATTAATATTGAAGATATGTGTTCTATTCTCTGCAGAAATTACGAATATGGCTTGCGTATTGTTTGCGTGAGTAGCAAGGAAGAACGTAAGGAACGTCGTCTTATAACAAGCTGATACTCTTAAGCAACGCGGGTTCTTGGCAAGCTCCCTGGTCGCACGTATAAAACGGTGATATACGGTTTAAAAACGAGGATAATATTGGAGCTGGGTAAGGCGTAGTAAATTTTAATTTGATATAACGAATCGAATATGCACGAAGGATAAGAAGATGCGCCTGGTTAGCGAACATGAAGAGACGCAGAATGCAAAAGACTTGTTAGATGGTTCCCGTTTGGAGCACTGGTATACATCAACGTAACTTGCCGCCTCCGTTGTAGACTGGAGCTTAGGAATTTGATCAAAAGTGCGCCAAGGTAATATTGCATTCTTAGCGTCATGAATGATTTGTGCTCAGTAGTAATGGAATGAAATGCTTAAAAGTTGAAGAGCGTCTTGTGGCAACATATCACACATTTTATTAAATCAAAAAGGAGTAGTTTTTTAAATTAGAACATAATAAATAAAACTTTTAAATACATTCAAATGATTTTCTCTCTCTCTCTCTCTCTCTCTCTCTCTATCTGATACAGACAAATTAGATGCAGAAATGAGTAAATTTTCAGTTTTGAGCTTTGGCATTGTGTTGGAAAACTCGCGAATGCATAAGTCCTGCGACAGCTGGTTCCAGAACGTCACCACCCCAGGATGATTTAAGACCGAGACTGATTACAATTTGATTATTGTTGGACGTAATTTACTTTTACCTCTAAATTATGGTTCAACCAAGATACCCATGTCTAACGGCAAGAAAACATAATTCTATAAGAAATAAGGAAAGCGTTAAGTCAATAAACAATAAATGTTATGTAATGATGAGTTTTATACTCCTATGTTGGTTTCCTGGAACATGTAGGAAGTGATGAAACAGACGCAGAGGTTTACGCGGGTCTCGTATGTGCATGGCGTTATTCGAATTTCGCAATTTCCGATTTGAATCGTGCTCAAGTTCGGACCAAATGAAATCCTATGCCCATGAGAAGCTCGTTGAACTCCCTCAACGTGCACAAACTAATAGAGCGACAATTCGCACATTTACATGTCAGCAGCATCCTCCCAATGTCATGTTGGAGTTAATTATGATGTGAATCCTTAGAGAATTCAAACGTATTTTTTACATGATTTTATTGCATTGAGAATAAACAAATTGAACATTTCAGTGAAACCAATAGCAACAATCAACATTGGTTGCCCTCAAAAAGTATATTAAAATATCGGCTCAATATATTTTTCTAAAATTGCGCCAATTCAAAGAAAACAAAAGAAGATGAAGCAATATTCCCGATATTTCTACCCCACTGGTAACCACAAGCATTTCTGTCGACGCCGGAGTACATAACGAAAACAATTCGGTCATCATGCACCATGTTTTTACTTAGATATGTTAGTCCTTTATAAATTGTCTTTTATACGGCATGTTGAGACAAATTTATTATCAATCAGCGCAGAAACTCATTTCATGTTCACTTGCTAGCAACATTTCATATAAAAGCGAATAATTGCCAGGAAAGTTTGAATAAATCGTTATTTTATCTATACTTTAATAGAACGCATTTTTATTCAGTTTCATCAATAGTTAGGAATAGTCTTGATGTTTCTATTACACCGACTTCTTTGTCGGCAGTTGCTGCGTTTGTATATCCGCGAGGTGTGTTGAATGACTTTTCCGACACCAGCGCAGGAATACAATGCAAAATCGATACGTAACGACCGATTGAAACACGTCGATACTCGTAATATTTGTTGCTATTCCGCATTGTTGTATAGGTTGTCTGTGGATGCAGCAGACATTGAGAACGTACGTTGGTTTGATGAATGGAGGGTATATTGTTTCATATTTTGTGCAGCAAACTGACATTTTGATTTTATCGCATTTTTCAAAGGACATCTATGGTTTATTTTTAAATTTATTTATAGCTGTTATGTTAAAACGTTAAAGTAGCTTTAAATCTTAATTTAATATTCCTAGACTTGGATTTGGGTTTTCCATATTTCATATTCTAATTTCCGGTAAAGGTTTCTGGCTAACAACCACAAGTAAGTTCATAATTCAATTTATTCATTTTTTTAACATCCAGAAATTAATAACAGACAATTATGTTTTGGTAATTTGGATGAAGTTTATTATTAAACAAATTTACTTTGCTGACGACAAACTTTGCTCTATACCGGAATAACTCTTTCCTAAAGACGTGAATTTCGCACCGTTTAGAAAACATTACCTCCTCTTGCAATATTACGAAATGTTCATTCTCAAATCCCCGACCGCCTCCTCATTTACCCCAAACAATGAGACTGAAACTAAATGAAATTGTTATCACCGCGATCATCACATTGTGCATCTCGTTCCTGTCAAACGCTTGCCAACACACCGCAACCATGACCGACGCAAGTCGTGGCGTGAATCGTGCCGCCAACAACGAAAGGGCAGACCGTCACCCACCCCTAGCTTGAACACCTCGCCTCATAAGTTGCGCGTACTCTTCATCTAGAGGTGCGCCTGCATACTTATGTGACACTTGGAGATATCTGCGCAGCGAAAATATTTAATTAAGATTTGGTAATGGCGTGCGAATGAACGTTTGCACTCCACCTGTACTTGGTCCGCACCTCAAGTTTCCCGGCGTGCCTCTCACACAATCGCAATGACACAGAGTGGCATATTACACCCGGTTATAATTCCGAGCGCTGATGGAGTGCTCTCATTAATGCTACTAGACATAGCTTATATCAAATGGGAATTTTATTCCCGAGCGCTGAAGTTCAAATGAGCAAAGTTTGCGCTTTTGACAAATTAACACTAGCTTGTTTTTACTAGCATTCGAGAACAACGTGGTTACAACAATTAATACTTAAGCCATTGAGATAAAAAGCACATTAATTTGCATTATGCGCGCAAAGTCAAAATAATTACGACTTGGGCAAGACAGGGAAGCAAGAAAGTTAAGTTTGTGTGTGTTGAATATGACTGTATCAAAAATATGCATTGCGGCTAGAGTGGAAAAAGATAAACTAAAGTAAACTCTGGAAAATTGTCTTTTGATGGCACGTGCTGTGTCGAAAAAGCAACAAATTACAAAAGAGCGTTTCGTTCTAGGGAATAAATTACGCCGGGAGAAAATTACATGCTTCTTGAATATATCATGTCTCATCATGTTTCATCGCACTACGCAATTTATACCAAGTGTCTACAATTTCAACATATCTAAACAAAACTAAATACAAACTAGAAATTTTATTTTAAACAACTGCAAAGTTCAATACTATCTTAAATTGATATTTGATGTTGGAACCACACATCATCCAAGCTATTTCTAGAAAAAATCCTTTACCTGACAACATGCTTGGAGATGGAATGATCACAGATGGTCGTAATCGTGTTGCTAGCAAAAGAGCAAATGTGATCTTTGAAAGTTGGAAATGATAGGCTGCACTGTCTCTAAAAGAGAATGATATTTTGCAGTAGGAAACATGGAATTGTATGAAGAATGCGGTTGGCATTTTTTCCACAAAAGACTCACCACAATAAGTCGTTAGAGTCATCTCGATGAAATTTAGTGGAAGCGGTGGAAACGATGAGAGAAGAGTTTCTGCAGCACATATCGAGACAATCGAGTGCTTTAAGAGAGTGCAATTTTGTGTGGTATGTTCAGGTATTCTCCGAATCCTTAAAAATAGAAAACTTTTCCTTTCACCGCACCAAATAGATTTTTAAAGACTATTACTATCAGACTATAAATTTTATGATTGAAACAGATACAAATTCTATCTTTTCCTCAAGAAAATATTTAAATATTACTCCACTTTCCACACATTTTCTTCAACTCTACAATGCAATCTAAGTGGCAATGGCTGCAATTAGTCGAATTGAGCACTGCGGGAAAGTATTTATCTCGGCAGTGCCAGGCGCTTTCCAATGCGTATTTTCACACAGCCTAAGCCGTGATTTATTTAAAATTCTCACGTCTCTTTATTAACTATTATTTACCTTTGTCTGTATTGCTTATGGCATTCTGCTCTAACTTCAGAATCAACTTGGATTATCATACTATTTGAATCAAACTGGAATGAATGCTAGAAAATGATAAATATTTAATACCGTTTCGACAAACTGAATTACCTAACCTAATTGACTTTAGTCCTGGATTAGTTGTGGAACATTGTATGCTATTTGAAAGATTATGTGGTATGCATCAGCGTCGGGCTTGGCATTAACATTACTTACATTCGTGCATGCATTAGCTTCGACTCGCCGCCGCCGACAGTGCATCTAACGCCGTCGACGAATTGGTTATGACTAGATGATTCAAACATATAATTTCACACATATATGCGCAGACCTCCGGAGAGTTTGAAGTTAATCAAGCGAATTTCCCATTCGTATGTTTTACGTTCCCGGACGTTGGGAGAATCATTTAAATTTCGGAATTCGAGATGTGGATCTAATATAAAATTAATTTTGGAATAACTGGCAAATAACTCTACCCAATATTCTACAATTGAATATCAGAGTTAGTTTTAAACTACTAAATAGTAAATGCAATAATACATTTTTAATGTAGTTTAGTAGATAATTGAAAAAAGGGTACTTAATTAATGCTTGGGATGTAAATCGAATGGAAAAATATGAAGAGACAAATTCAAAGCAGTAAATTAGCAGGCGGCGCCGCACGCTCGATTTTCGATACGTATTTGGGGACGTGCGCCAAATTATTTCCGGCCCTGAGGTAATTTTGTCATCCTTTAAAGCGGTACCGCCACCGGCACGCACCACCCTCACACCACAATCAATTTTACGCGCTATGCTAATAATCCGAAAACATTTACCGCAAACAAAATACTAACTCACTTATTATCGATTCTTAATTAGGTTAGCAAATTATTTCCTTTGACTGAAAGTATTTTAATATATATTCAACAAAAAGTAAATTTATTATAAGTTTTACACCGTGACATTATCATCGTTACACTAATAAGATGCTAGTAATGTAATCGACGTCTTTGTAGGTTCGACAGCTTGTATACTATAACGCTTAAGGATTATAACCATTCAGGGACCTTTCCTTCAATCTCAAGTGCCCGGCACAGTGACACATTCTACGTAGTTATAAGAACATATTCCGCATCTTAAAATACCAAGGTAAAGATCTAAAAGGATTCATAAAGGACTGGGTGCAGATGACAGGCGCTCACTATAAGTATATTTCCAACGTAAATTGGAAGGTGTCTACAATCCAAGTACAAATTACTGCCTGTTATAGTAAGCCCGATAAGGAACTATCAACATTTTACATTATTTATCATTAAAATCCGCAAATGTGTAGTTTCTTAGTTGTTCTGTCCTACTCGCGGATGGGAAAATCTTTACGCAGATAGGCTGCCAGCAACCGGCGTCGGCGGCGGCGTCACAGGAAGGAGAGTAAAAAGGTTCAAGTATAGGATTCACGCGTCCTAAACTCCAAGCCGATTACACTTGTATCGCGGCGGAGTATCGGTGGCGTCAAGCCGTCGCAGTCAACCCTTGAATAACAATGCAATGGTAAATAAGACCAGCTTTAGATGTCAATAAAACTGGAGGCAGGCAGTCGGTGTGTATCCGTTATTCAGGCGCAGCGACATGCGGCTGAAGAGTCTTCAGTTTCAGGAGTGTCGAGATGTTCATTTTATTTCGATGTATGAAACAACGCATAACAAATAAAGGAACGTTGCGTGCAGAATATTTGCTTAGTTATAAACACATTAGAATGTTCAGGGTTTATAAAGAACTTTATGGTGAAGATGCATTTTAAAATGGCGACTAAAGGAATAATGTGGGTCTTAGTTCAAAAATAAAATTATATTCTCTAGAACAAAAAGCAGATTCTCTACTTTATTGCTATTCGATACTTCCAAATAAAAGAACCTATTTAAATATAAAATTTCATTCTTTCAATTAAATTTTTTTAAATGTTGTTTTCCAATGAATTGAACTATTGTTTGGCACACTGGAAACTTTCATTATACTCGTGATTACAATCCCAGCAAATTTTACGCTACCGATTGTTTTTTCCACCCCAATCTGTGTATTTGAAATTATTAATCGCACAATATTTTTTACGGTTCTCACAACAAACATACCCGAAAACTTCGCTACGCTGCATTTTGGCAACAAAAAACCTATTACAAACGCTGAATTTGTTGTAAATTTCGCGCAATGCAGACATTTTTATAATTTACATTTCAACATAGATGCGGGCACGTAATCAAGCAGCGAATTGTATAATTAAAAAGCAGCGGCACGTTTCACACAAGCGATGTTTGTTGCAATGCAATGCGTTGATTTTGATTCAATTAAATATGTTATGAAATTTATATGTTAAACATTAAAAAGCGGCAGGTTAAAATAGAAAAAGCAGCATCACAATAAATTGATATTAAAATTTCAATGTATGAAATTGATGTGATGTGCGGTGATGGTATCTAAATAGTTAATTATTTCCTTGGCTACGTGCCAAGTTGGAGTTAATCAAGTCACACCCTAATTATCAGAATGGTGATTAATTTCAAATGCGGTGTTTGCATTGGTGCAGTATTTCGCAATTTATTAATCAATAAAGCAGGCGGTATGGCAGCTTGTCATTGTAATATTGATGTCCACCGACGCGCTGCCTGTGATGGAGGTGATAAGAATGTTAAATTGTCAAAAATTGCGTGATTGTTTTCATTAATCAAGCGTGATATTTGCGAAGCTTGATTAATCATTCAGCAATAGTCTACTTTAATTGCTTGTGCCACTGCAAACCACATTTTTGTAATGTTGACTTCAACCACATGAAATATGTGCTAATATTTTAAACTAATTTTTGCATGTCAAATATGCGTGCCATAATAAAATGATGATGACATTATTAACGGTATTCATGTCTCATAATAAGCCTGCATGAGTAATGCGATCATCATTGATGAGCACTTCCTTTTAAGCGTTGTGAATATTTAATGTCCATCACTACCTCGGCCGCACATTGCTGCCGCCTCCGCGATGAGTTTGCGTTACATCTGCAACTACGTGATTGAAACTTACTGCTAACTCTTTTCATTACATCCTATGATCTCGTTTTCCCATCGCACCCGATGCGATACACATCTGCTCAGTCTCCACAGTTTTTGGCACCTAACGTTTCACTTGGTTGTACAAATCATTTTGTAATTTTTATATCTGTTTTGCAGCTTTAAAGCAGTGTCTGTTGTCAAATAAATAAGTTAGATAAAATTCTGGCAAATTGTCAAGTTGAAGTAAGAGAAAATTGTGTTGAACTTGTACACACCGTGCAAGATAGAATTCATTAGGCAACTAGTTTATTACAATTTGTCGCCAGCTTACTTGCTGATAGATAACAAGTCGCCCTCAGTCCTATCAGCAACGAGACAACTTTTGCGACTTTCTAGACGGCTTTTAAAGTTGTACATATTGGAAGCGAGAGTCAATTTCCTTAAATATTAATAACGATGTAAGTAGAATTAATAAAGTATCAAATGCGATATTTTAGTAAGAGTTGTGCACAGTTGTACGAATTCTTCAATTATTTACAGCACAATCAATTCATCATCAGTAGTAGCAGTTTAATTTAAACTTATGATTTCATAGTTTCGCATAAAGCAACCGATCAAATCAGTAGAAATAAGTTATAGTAATGAAGTTTTGATTGATTTGTGCACTGATTAGGTCGTATCACATTACAAAATGAACAAATTGCACATTAACACGGATTCTAAGTCAAACTTGACGCATCCTGGACATAAAATCGGAATAGTCGTGCCACTTAGATTAATGAGCGGGTTTGTTTCCTACGTTCACATACACAAGTCGCCTTTTTATGTGCTTTCCAAACCCATGGGCTTCAATGTTACTAGTTGTACGTGACGTGGTGGAAGAGAACTTTAAGAGGTACATGAATGTGGACGTTTTGCCAATAGCTAAAAGCAATAAAATGAAAGTTACACTTAAAAAGTGATTCTTACTTCAAGACATCTATAGTTAGATAAAATATTGGCTAATACAATAAATTTCAAGCAGAAATTTTACAAATGAAATAATATTTTAACCATGGTAACATTTAGTAAAATTAATTTATAAAATGTTTTTGGTTAGCTGCCTTCTTCAGTATCAAATACTGTAGAAGGAAATACTCAAGATACGTACTAAAGACAACGGCAACAAGTCGAAAACGTTTCATAAATAAATTTTAATAAGTGTTATAGGTAAATTTTATTCACATGAATATATTTTACGGTTATATTAAAACAAGAAAATACGTTAGCAAACTTGTTTTTTGTTCCTTTTTATAAAGAAGTAAACTTAGATTATCCTAGCCTCTCAAACGCATTCAGAGCGTTTCTCCTTTCGGACATTAACGAAGCTGAACGCAAGTGATTTATTTAATACAGGATAATTTATATTTACATCCACGCAATTCGGCAATCTTAAATTAAGATTTACAGCTTTCGGGTTGACTCATATCCACCATCTTAAAAAATCTCATATTAGATATTTTTCTCATCACTCCTCTGTTTTATCCTTTATCGCAAAACAACTCAACTTTTCGGATAAAAATCAACAAAAATTTTTTTTGCAGAAAATCTACACCTCTTGATAGTTTGTCACAAGTGTGCACTCTATTTGCGCGTATTCTAACGCTTGCGATGCCGGCAGTGTTTACATGCAAGTAAGTTAGATTGTGTGTCTCATTGCGCGAAGAAGAAAAAAAAAAAAAAATTGCGCGCGCACGCTGATGAATATTTCAGCGTGCAGCGAAGATTTTTGTCCGTGATAATACATATTTTATAAGCTTTTGGCTGGGATTTTTACTTAAAAGTGTCTATTATGCGACGATGCCTGCAAGGAGTTTGCATATCCCACGGTGGCGACATCCTTGTCTGAGCGATTTTCCTCAACGCGCGAAAATCTACAGGTTTGCTGTGCACTTGTACATCTCGGTGCACATCGCATATTTGTTGCAGAATTTTACCATCTATTATTTACATTGCGGGCATCTGGAGTAATTTTGAATTTCTATTCTTTCATATTCTCGCTGGTGCGAGATTAGTGGCTGCACTTTTAACATGTCCTAATAGATTCGCGCCTAATGCTTTCTATAGCTAAATAAATAATGCTTGAATATGAAATGGAATGCTATTAATGCTTAGATTTTCAGTTTGAATTTTTAGTGCACTTAAAACTGTAGTATATTAAAAGAGAAATATCGATACGTTGGAATTGAAATGAGAATTTCCTAGCTGTCGTTGCTGGAGTCAGTATAGTTTCAGAATATATTTCCATCGACTATGGTCGCTTGGAAAATCGGCAGGATAATGTATGACTGCGCTTACGCTACACAGCCAAGGGACGTGAGCTTATAACTTGCAGTCTATATCAAAATCGACGTTTTGGCGTCTAAATCCAGGAGATTGAACATTCAAATCTACCACTACATTCTCACACAAACATCACCAAAAATGGACCAAACAGACTAAGTCTCTCTGAATTAAAACCTACTTCAAAATAACACTTTTTAGCAGCAGATTATGTATTAAAGACCCGAATGGAAAAAACTGGGATCTCAGTTGACAAATCAAGATAACATCGACGCGCTTGCGACTTTCGTTGGAGTTAGTCGCGACGACATGCTGAGACAAATGATGCTGTTGAACTTGGTGAAAAACGCCGAAAGCTGCTGCGCGGGAACGCGTGGAAATCTGATCGCGTGATTTATTATTTGTGATTCTATCTTTTTTGCGCCGCTGCGTGCCGTGTTTGTGTGGCATTTTACGGTCGTGCGGGGCCTGCTTCAATCAAACGCAAATGCAAATTTAAATTCTCTTTGTTTTCTCACATTTTCATTTGAAAAACCTCACAGAAAATCAAACAAATAAAGTGAGTTACAACCTTACGAATTGTTTTTGAGTGACAAGCGTCTAAAATAATTTTCTTCAATTTAAATCAGATTAAAATTGATTTAAGATAAACTATAACGCATTTGATAAAGTCAAAATCCATGTTTAATATCAAAATCCTTTTAGGTGGCAAAATAAAACCTCTCTCAATAGAAATCTCACAATCAAAGTAAGTAAGTGAACCGAAAGTGAGCCTATGACCCCAAGCGGAAGAAAATATAGAAAGTAAAATGCGAAATTGCAGCGCACAAAGTAATCTACCTACAAAAAAAGAGAACGTAGATGAGGGAAGAGAGGAAATATCGTTGTTAAATTGGCGGAAGTGATCTTCAAATGCCAGGCAAAGAATAAGCGACTTTCAGGACTCCCGTCGCAGTTTTCACGACCTCGTACGTCTTTTGCGTGTACTTCACATGAGCTTTGAGGCAGGCATGTAAGCGCACTCGTTCGCAGAACGTACGAAAATTCTCATAATAGACATGGGACTATTTGCAGCGCAGGACGAGCACATTAAACGCTGGCGAAGAACAGATCTCTTCTTACTTTGAAGCTGTCTGCGTTGGAAGACTTGAATCTTTTTCAATTTTCATAATTTTCCACACGGCGGAACATTACCATCCGACATCATCTGCCGCTAAAGACAAAAACACATTTTACGATTGTCCGTACTGGCCAATACTTCAAGCAACTACAAATATTCTTTTATAGTCTAGCTGAAATTTCTTACCTTGTTGCTTCAGTAGTATTGTGAAAGAAGGCTATTACAATTAGCTTTTGGTTTTCTCCTCTTGTTGCAGAATTAGGTTTCTAATATTCTTAGCCTTCCTTTTAGTTTTTTTTTTATAACTTTTGCAGTTATATCTAAAGCACAACGCTTTGCAAAACAACATTATCGACTTAATCATTATTATAAAGTTGAATTTTTTATTTTCTCCATTCGTACGCTTCTTGCGGTAATTTCCAAGTTTTCTCAAGTTTTCTCATTACTCAGTTACACGGCAATATTTTTCTCAATTTATAATCATTTGGAGATAAGGTTTGTTGCTTGCAAAGCAAAGAAAACAAATAAATAAAAAAGCGACAGGTTCTTAACCACCAACCACTCTTAATCACGAAATTATGTTTGCGTTATTGGCATGCGAATGTTTTGGTAATAATACGGCAATAAATTAGTTTAATTTCTAGATATACGAATTATGACTAATTACTAAAGTTTTTGTCTCCACCAAAACAACGCAAAGCGTATTTCTTCCTCATCTAAATAATTTAGTATTGTCTCCGTAAGAAACTATTATCACGATAATGCGAGTGATCATCTTCTATCTGACAAGATAATGACAATCATTGAGTTTTTGCTATCTTTTCATATCGCCGTATGCTATATTCTCAAGCAGCCTCTTCGTAGCCACTTGTACGTGAAGGCCGCCGCGCCGCCGCCACAACCGCCTCATACCTAGTCTCTCGCGCGCACTGCTCGCAACTCGCAGTACGGCAGCAGCCGTCGTCCTCGCTGCATTTGCCGCTCCCGATCACCGCACTGCACGCGAACCGCGTCCTGCTGCCGCTTGCTAGTTACTATTTTTACGATCCACGCAAAAGTTTTAAACTAATAAAAATGTTCGCGTTGAATTATCTCGTCGCTCATTACAATTTTACAACTTTTTTACGGCCGTTTAAATTCCTTTGAAATAACCACGAAAATCTCAATCTAATCTCGTTGGCAGTATTAAAGTTGCATAAAAATGCGTGGGTTAACAATCTCATATGTTAAACTGATGACTTAATATGAATTAATGTCGGTGAAAAGTCGCGTTACTTCACTTTAATATATTTGTTTGCGTTGGCCGACTGATTGGACTAAACAAATTAGGACAACGCAGTGGACGAATGCCGCTCGACGAAGACGCGTACATAAACGGCGGCGGGCGCGCAGCGGCGGCAAGCGTGTACCAACAGGCGTCCACCGGCGAGAAGCACGTGCTCTTCTACCCAACGTCGCCGGCGCCGTCCGCCAACTCGGAGGCGACAGAGCGTCGCAGCTGGTCCCAGGCGTCGTCATCCTTTGTTAATGCCCACGTGAGTTCAATGCAAAAATCACTCACATGAATATTTACTTCTTTCAGCATCCCCACACACAAAAAAAAAGGAAAATTAACAGAAGAAAATTACCATTAGTCATCATTAATGCTATCTCACCTTAATCAAGACTGTGTGCCAAATTACATTGATGCAAATATTTGCAAAAAATCAATTAGTCTCAGCGCAAACACTCAAAGTGGACAAAAACGGATTTATAAATGACTGCTTTTGATTACACATTTTGTCATTATAAAGTAGCGTAATATGCAAATAGCCAAGAATAAAGCAGTTTTTAATTTTTAACTTGTACGTTGTGGAATGTAATTGATACATTTTTGATGATAGGTGAGCTTTGTTTGTATTAAATTTCAATTATGCAATTTTGACGTGCCTATTTCACCCACAATTTTACAATTTTCACCGTCGCGCGTGGTAATTTCAATCTTTCATTTTCAATTTAACATCCTGAACGTTTTGGACATGCGGCAGGAGCTAATATTCATTTCGATTTTATTTGCGCATTAAGGTGCTTTATGAGTGAATATAAATTCGAAATTGTTGAGTATTGGTTTTCAAATGGCAGAAACAAATTATTAAGAGTTTAGTCGCCTATGTCTTCTATTTCATGCTCTCCTAATACAGTATTATTTGCTACAACTAAAACAAAGAGCATTATAGCAAAGAGCAATATAAGAAGAAGAAAATATTGTTTGAGATTGCTATACTTTTGAATAAATAAACAAGAAATGTGAAAAAAAGCTTTGAAAGAAAATATTGCAATTAGAGGTTAAGTAAAATATTGAACCATTGTTCAATACATCATCAAATACCATTTATGCCTGCTGTAGGCCCCAGTATGTCATAAATTTAAATTTTACGATTTTATCCACGTGCTTGCACATTGCACATCAATCTTGTAAATCTTTAAAATGCGAACTTTTATCTCCATGTTTCATATTGTTATGGTAAAAGTAAATCTTTCTGAAATTACATTTGTCCTCTATTATCTTCTTCCTGCGGATAAACATGCGACATTTTGGAGACAATTAGAACTTAAACTTCAAAACAATTTCAAACAAAAAAATGCAAAAATGTTGACTCCAAGTATTCAACCTGTAACAAAATATACTTTTTTGGCTTCTCTGTTTCTCCTGTAGATGTGCTTAAAGAATGATTGTAATTCTAGAGTAAGAAATAACGGTAGAAAGAAGAATAGAAGATGAGAAGTCCTCAATTGCAACCACGATGCGCATTATTCTTGTGGCTGTGACACCCAGTTTGCTTAGAAAGACGAAATTCAAAGGAAACTGAAGCCAGTAACCCGCGACGGTCTCTGAAAACGCTAAGTTCTTTCTGCTTTGTAGGCGTTTGGAATTTTAACCCTTACTGTTGGAAGCAAAACGACCGCGTCTACGAAACGAAAAAGACGAATTAATGCTGCGTGAAATTCGGCAATTAGATTTTTTGATTGAAATATCAATCTTTGGCAATAGCGCTTTATTATTCTTACTATACTACTTTCTTCTAGATGAAGACTTGTAACTCAAATTAAAATTTTGCTTTCTTATTTTCTCAATTTGTTTAACTTAAGAAAGCAACATTCACTAATTTTCTAGCAACGAATTATTCTCCGAGCATAGTTTCACATCGTGTCGCTGGTAAAATAGCACTCCAACTTGAAGTACTTGCTCCTCTCGTACATATTCAAAGCAATTAGAGTTTTCGCGTCGGTTGGCAAACGGAGAGACCAAGAAACCCTTTAGGCTAACTGATTTAGGACATAAATGTTTATGAAACCGCATACAGTACGATCTCATTTCCTTACTTTAAAACCCTAAACAGTTATTTAGAAAGACAACAATGCAGTGGCTGCATTCATCAAAGTACCATTTACGAGTATTTATTATTTTGTGTCTGTTCCTCTTTGAGTAGTAACGAAGCAAAATATTTACAAGTTTGAGCTGCACATCTGCAGAGTTTCAGAATAAGCATACTTTGCAGATGTGCACTTAGTGTGCGCAATGTGTTAATGGAAACAAGTGCAATATGTTTGTAATTTAATTTCTGCTTAAAATAAGTATTTTCTAGTTTTTTTTTTTAAGTCCAATTAGTGTAAAAACAACACCATATGGTAATTGAAGTATAAATCTTTTTTAAATAGACCAGAAAATGAAATAAAAATTAGTTCAAAATTAAATTTATTTGGTTTACAATAAATTAAACTGAGCATTGGATTTAGAGTGAAAATAACTTTCAATTTATGTCACCTAGACCTTTAGCAACTTTTTCCTTTTATCCTGTTTGGTGTCATGGAGATCCACTAATATATCAGCAAGGAATTGAATTAAAGGGTAAACTGTTAAAGCGTCCAAAGTCACGAAAGAAAGACGAGAATTGGTGACTCCAGAGGGAGTAATAAGCAATTTTAGTTTATGACACCAAAGTGTGTCGTTTTTCCTGGTTGTCACCTTTTCGTCATCCACCAATGGCACTGCTTGCAGAATGATAATGCAGGAAAATATTAAACATAAAAGTAAATCTCCCACACTCAAAATGTCTAAATAATACCATTTTAGCAGAAACAATTTTAAATTGGTTTAAATATAAATAAACCGATTAATAGTCAGTATACTGACCAAGTTTATTATGACTATTTCATAAAACTAACTGTTTCTTTGAGTACGTGATTAGACTTTTAATTACTGCTAAACTTCGCAATTTACGAGGTGTGTTTGTAACACTTTCTTTGTCTTTAATATTCTCTTGTCTTGATCCTAAAGTAGCATCTTTACAATCAAAACACGTCTCCATGACAACTATCAAAAATAGCAGAACATCAAATCCTCATTACGTTTCACAACCTGTTACTCCGTGGAAAACTCATTAAGTGCGTCGCGAAAATGTGTGCGACAATCACCTACCAGCCGAACTTTGTGCGCAATAGTAATAAGTTTCATTTTGGCGGCGGCGTACGCCGTCATCGGAATTGTTATTTGTACCAAAAGGTGCGGGCACAACGTGAGCTGCTGGTGGTTTCCGAAGATTTTAATTTCGCATGCTTCTTCTTCTTGTAAGAAAGTTTTTTGATGGCGGATGCATCTCGAACGGTTTGGTGGCAGTTTACCTTCCGCCGATGACGTTCATCTAGCAGCCGACAAATGACAGTGTCAGATTTTCAAATATTAGAGAACATGCTACCTGCACTCTGAAATCTAATGCGTTTTGTTTGAGAATTATGAGAACATCAAAATCTATCACAATTTAATATTTGCTCAAAAAAGTTAGTTATTTGCAAGTAGTTTGATAATTTTCGGGTATAATTGAAATAAAATTTTAACTTAATAATAAAATATTGTGTTTATTTACTTTAGCAACAAACAAATAATAATAATAATAACACATTTCGTCTACAATTCTGACACAAAATTGGATTGTTCCCACTCCAATATGAACACCATTACGAATATACTCTCAGTGCATTCATTTTTTTTTTTTTATTTCAGCATTCATTTATCTCCAAGTTGCACTGAGGTTACTTTCGTTTTGAGCATCCCATACACTTTTTGTTACCAGCATCCACGGTTTGAAATTCCAGCTTCGGATAATCTGTTTTTATTAATCTCTCTGCAAATAAAACCGTCGCGTTTTTCATCCAATTCAAACCGCAAAATGTGCTCCAACAACATAATATTTTTGTACTTCAATTATTAACACAGGGTCTTCTCAATAAACCTATCATTAAAGATAGGTTATTGAGAGATATTGTCTGTTTCTAGACAATAATTACATATTTACATCTTACAATAGATAGACAGTACCGGCGTGCACTTGTAATAACAGGATTTAAAAACAAGTACATCTTAATAATTCAGCTTCGACGCGCGGCCGATTTTTCCGGGAAAATGCTTCCATCTGATGCAAGGCGTTTTAGTCGATCGCGCTGTAGATCGCACGCGGCAGGTTGCGCTAGGTGGAAATCAACATATTAAAAAAACACGAACAACTGCTGCAGCAGGACGAAATATGTAGAGGTTTACGCGGCGCAGGCAAGCGCACGTGAAAAAATGAAGGCAAAATAGGTTTCGAAATGATCGCGCACGTAATAAACTTGGCGAACGTAACGACTCTTTGTTTACGCTTTACGACTACTAACTGCACTTGTACGTACGCCAACCGTCGACAAAAGAGCACCGCTAACGATGCTTGTGTTTAACATTCACACTCACAGTGAATGGGTGGCTTTTCAGGATTATTTTCGGGAAAGCCTTACGTGGAGAACGGCGACATGACTGGATAGAAATTAGGAAATTACCGAAGGCGGAATTTGTTAAGAGCAAGCATAAAATCATCTGCGTTGTTTACAAGATAAGAAAATACTACAAAAAACAAAGTATCATTATTTTCTAATTAAAGACAATCTATTATTCTTGATAATAATCGGTAGATGCTTAAATATTTGAACTTTTATTTTAAATAAATTAAGGCATAATTTGCCGTTTCGGAATGAATTAAATGTGTTCGGTATGCAAACTGGTTGCGGACGCATTAATTTTCATTAGTTTTCCATAGAATGTCTATGCCGGAGGCGGCTATACACCCTTAAATTAATCCCAGTGACATTAGAGATATTTCAGTCTAACTGTGAACCCATAAAATTTTTTAAAAATTTATTATTATTTATTTCATTCATGGAATTTTAATTTTGAGATTCTATTAGTTAACAATAAATGAACCTTAGAGCAAGCAAAATTTCTATTTATTTACTTCATGTTGCCATACATTACTGCGCTGCATTTTCTTTCTCAGCTGTCTGCGCTGTTTTCAACGTTTGCTTAACCTGCGTTTTTTTTTATCGTTTTTCTACGCTTTTATGTTATTTTCCCAACAACGCGACCGTCGTAGGTTGGTGTAGATCCTCATCTGCGGCCGGTTTCGCCGGAATGAAGTCGTCGGCGGCGGTGTGCAAACGCATCGGTTGCGGGATTTTATGGCTGTGGACCGCCGGTCGTGACGGTCATGATGGCCATACTCGTCCGCCTCTCGCACGACGTCCTAACTCAGGAGTGCTTGAGCCGTGTCGGCGGCGGTGTCCTGGCAGGTGGGACGCAAGAGCTGCTTTGATGAACGGCTGCTCTACCAAGGGATAGGGCGCTTTACGTTCTGTCGTCTATCTCACCTCCGATGGGTCAACCGCATACAAAACAACATTCAAATAAAGAGAAACTATCATACTACATGTTGGCAAAAATGCAGCCTGCAATTCCTTTGAGATTCTATGTTAATTAGAAAAAAAAAAAAATTTAATAGAAAGTACAATGGCTAGATTTTTTTTGTGTTCTTTTCTAAAATGTTAAGTGTAATACAAAGACAAAGAATGGTAAAGGAGCAATAAAAAAACTGTCCAGACGATCGATCTTTGTATATAAATCGCAGCGGCCTGCGTTGAACTTAAAGATAAACCATGGGCGCGTCATTAGACTCTGCAAAAAGCACTTTGTTTCACGCAAATTACCACGCTTGCCGCCAACCACCCGTTTGCTTAACGGCTGCCACTTTGCCGACTTCTTTAAACTTTTACACCCGCACCGCTTTGTGACGGAATTCATCATCGTATTTAAATTTAAAAGCTACTTCTTCATTTCTTAAACAAAGCTTTAACTCTAGTCTAGTATTACTTTTATTGTTTCTTAGTTTTATTGCATTAGTATATTTCCGTATTTCTAGCAGCACCCAAAAATAAAACCAATTTCAATTAACACTTCAGGTGGTGTCTGAGAGGTCACAATT
This sequence comes from Diploeciton nevermanni, assembly GCA_027575565.1. Lineage (NCBI taxonomy): Eukaryota > Metazoa > Arthropoda > Insecta > Coleoptera > Staphylinidae > Diploeciton > Diploeciton nevermanni. The sequence continues at coordinate 63,737 of JAODIE010013040.1, forward strand.
GTGTCCACAGCATGTGTAATGTGGTCAACACATTAATGCCGACTCTTAACGAGCGTCACGTTCAGTGTTTCCAGGTAGAAAGGCCGAGGTGATCGTGGTCTTGATCCAGCTCGAGATGCGGTCCATCTCATCTACTAATAGCCAAAATAATAACCCGAGACATAATGACGGTGCGCCAATTTTAACATTTCTGAGGACAGATTAGAACGAGACCAGACCGATGCACTCACAACACGTCCGTTCGACTCAGTTTGCACTCTGCAAAGAGTACTAATTAATAATCCTCTGTGAAACGTGCTCCATCTAATCTCACTCAAGCCTCTTTGTTGCTGAATGCATCTGATGAAAAACTGAATAAAGTTAATGTGCTTGTTTGCTCTTTGTTGGCCAAGCGTTCAAAACACTGAAGATTGTACTTGGAGTGTTGAAGCATGAAGCAGTAGTAAATTAGGAAGACGTTGTGCGCGGCTAAGATATGCGAATAAAGATAAAAGTGGCGGCGGCCGCGTTGAGGAAGAGGAAAGACAAGTAACATCTCATTAGCGTCGCGTATCGTGTCTATTCCAAGGGGGCAGAAATTACTTATACTTATACAACGGTTAACAATACTTTGAAGCACACAGCAGCGCTGGAAAATGCAATTTATGCATCTTTACCAAAATAATAATAATAAGAAAAAAACAAAGGAATTTTACTGATATTCTGCGACAGAGGAAATGTGCCCTAGAGGCGAGGATGATAAATAATAAATGGTGCATTATGATTTTACTTGTTTGGGGCATTGATTTTTCTTGGATGTCAATGTTTAGGGTATTTTTGTATACAAAATTTTACGAAGCAGAAGAAACTGAACTAATGTGTAACATGCAAACATGATTTTTGATTCCTGTTTATGCCTTGAATTTCCATGTAGTTTGGCAATTTGTTTGCTTCGATGAATCAATCAATCAAGCGAAAGATTCATATAAAAACTAAAAAAATAAAACTAATCATTGTTAATAATTTTTTTTTAAATTCTTATAATCCAATAGCACTAGTTTTAAATGTCTCCATGACCCCGTTCTGTAGCTCAGACGGTAAGCTCAGTTCTGGGGACAGCGAATTCAAATCCTGCTAGGAGAATATTCAATATAATATACACTCTCACAAAATTTAGTCCCAACAACTGCTAATAATCCTGGTAGTTGATGCAGCATGGTAGAATTGGAGTCAAGTACGGTGTCAGTGTTTGACATGATTGCAGTTCGCTTCAAAAATAACAAAACAAATACATATTTTTACAATCTCGTTGCAACTGCTTTGCCTACACTTTCTAGCTTCCCTAGAATAGCAGGAGCTAAAATAGATCTTCTTCTAAGCATAGCTCATGCGATTCAAGAATATAAACAAAATATTAAAATGTGCATCTGCATTGTTGCGACAGCTAAGAACCCAGAAGTAAAATAATTTAAAATAATTATAGAAATTTAATATAAGATAGAAGTTAATCTACAGTAATTAAGTGTAATAAATTGTTTATCAAATATGTGCGAGAGCATACTGTAAACTAAAAAACAATTGAAATATGAAAATGTTTACATTTAGGTGTGTTATTTCAGTAGTAGTAATTCACACGCGCATTTATGAAACCGACTGTAATATTACAAGTGGAAACAGTAGAAAGTGCCAGCGGCGTTTGCCAAATAGAACACGAATGGAAGTGATATTGCAATTAACTTAAGTGTTAATTATTCAAATAGATATTGTACAAATCGTACCCATTCGCACGCAACCTGAAAAATTATTACTGACGTGAACAGTTTACACTGAACTTTTTCCAATTTTAAAAAATAATTGAAAACCTTTTCTACCCTAAACTTTGCATCGACATTAAAATGTTTTGATTGCCTTCTGAAATAAAGACACCAAACATGCAAAGACAGTAATTCACAAGGTTTACGCTCAAATCCCACAAATCAAAGCTAAACAAATTACACAATGTTTGCGAGGTGAGTACAAAGTGCGAGTGCAGTGAAAGAAATCCATTTAAGTTTCATAGGGGTTGTGTAATTCATGTAATCGCGAGTAATCCGTCGCAATTTGGCCTACGTGTGGCATGTTAAAATAATACGTAATAATAGCAAACGCCTATTACACTCGCACTTGTGCTAGCGTCGACAACGCTTCGATTTTTATCGATTCCATCACGCCAACGAAATTAACCGCTCGAACTCAATGCACACTCGGAAAATCACGAAATCAGCAATGGAAATTTGATTTACATTCTTGTCGCTATTGCACCAACTTACATACATGTGTTTCTTTTTAGATGCTGGATTTAAAAACGGAGTGAAATTTATATGAAAATAAACAATAAAAAATATTTTATTTGTGCAGTTATTACTATATCACATCCCTACATGAAGAACTAATAAACAGTAGTTGCATCGCTCCGTAGCGTAGTTGGTAAGCCGAGATGTATACTCTAGGGGTGCGGCTTCAAATCCTGCTGGGGGTATATGATGTATTTCTCACAGATTTTATTCCCAACAACTGCTGATAACCCTGGTAGTTAATTGCAATTTAATGGAATTGAAGAGTACGGTGTCGGCAATCGGCATGCTTGCAGTACGCCCTAAAAAATAACAAACAACAATAAACAGTAGAAAATTTAATTATTAACATATACATTTCCACGTAATTTCTGTAAAACTTACTTGCAGCAATTATAGAATTACAGATTACGGCCTAATGCAGTTTTAGTTGCTCCATTTTCATTAGCTCACTTCGCGATTAGCACTTTAGAGAAAAACCTCAACATACGCACGGAATTTACTTATGCAAAAAATTCATTTGCACGTTTCGTGCACGGAAATGAATAGGTTTATATGTTTCCAACGAGATAATAATTATTACAAATAGAGTAAAAACCCAACGACTGCGTAAATTAATAAACATTCAAATTATATTTCATTCGGACTAATTTATGCACCTACTAGCGGAATTCAGAAAAATACTGAAATTATTGCAAAAAAACTGTTTGATGTTTGATGTTTTTTATATACCTGTGGCAGATTTCACAAAAACCCTATAATTATTGCATTGAAAGTGAATTCGCAGTGCCTTTAAAAAAAAATTTCCAACGTTTTTCCAACATTTACGTATTTTCCAACTATAGAGTCAATGCTGTTTTCACAGCAAGCTATAACAGGACATTTTGCGATAAAACCCGCTTAGTGAATGAACACGAGTCTAAAGCCTACTGTTTTATACGTTGCACTTTGATGACGATTTTCCGCTTCGCCGGCGTAACATCCAAAGTTGCGCGTGAAAATAGCACGCATTAAAGAGCAGGTCACAGTAATGGATCAACGATGATCAAATGCCGATTAACGTTGAATTGATTGACCGTAAGTTCTTCACTAAAAAATATCTAATTATTCTTTTAGATTTATAGTAGAGTCAGGCTAAAGAAAACACTTCTTTGAAATTTACTTTGATAGACAGGCTTTGGAGAGTGTTCTCCGGCGCCGTGTTGAGAGCAGGAATGTGTTAATTATAATTAACTACGGCCGCATGTCGATAACAAAGCTCTCCTCTTGGTAACGCGCTCAATGGCAGATAAAGCTGTTTAAACTTTGAACAAAAGTGCGGAAAGCAGTGTAATTCTGTTTAAACAGCTGGAAGTTCAAGCGCACCTTAACGGATTATTCGAGGAAATGAGTTACACCGAGTGATGGTAATTTATTAATTTGCAGTTAATTTATATATAAATATTATAATTGTAAAGAATTAAATAAACATTTTGTTCTTAAGGTGTTTTCTAACATATTGAAATTATATTGTAATGTACCATAATTTTCTTAATAACTAATAAGAAATTCTAGATGAACTTGTAACAATTTCACACAATTGAGTAAAATAGTTTAACTTTCAAACACTTAAATCAAATTTGTTATACTCTTTACTATAAATTATAAGTTATTTAATCAAGGTACATTTTTGTCTATAAATTTGTCTAGTGTTATTCATCTGGTAAAAATGCTCAAGTTTGCAGAAGTTCGACTCCACTTGAAATTACAATGTAGGCTAAAGAAGCAACCATTGTTCCTCCACCTCTTTGCCACCCGTGTACAAGCAGCAGAGGCTTGGAAGCGCCTGAAACAACTTGTACACAATCACGAAGCGATCCACAACTTCGAGGCGGCACACTGTTATTACACTCTCGCATGCGGGGGTGGCGGCGCGCACAGCACGAGCGACATCGTCGTAAATTACAGACAGGGATTATAATTAACGCCGACAATAATTGGGACGAAATCTCAAACAGTGCATTATCCGTTTCTCTGTCTTTTGTGGACTAAGCAAACACCAGGAGTGCAGCTGGTTAATTGTAATTCATATCCCAGTCAAACATTAATTTCGTATGTTACAAAAGTTGTTTAAAGAAACTGCAGGAAAACGTGTTAAATCCCATTTGATGGTGTTTATATTCTACATGCTTCCGCATTTTGCATTTATACATAGCCCAAATGTGTTTTGTGGTTCACGAAAGGCCATAAAGTAAGTTTTCATATCTACGTGATAGTCGTCGTCGGTGACAAGCGCACAAAGTCCTCATGACAACCGCGGCCTGTCGCGTCGCTTTACTTCGTTCACGCCACTCCCGGAAGTGGTAGAATTCGTGCTTTGAGTTTGGAAAACACGATTATGCTATTATTTGTTTAATTTAATTTCCACTCGGGCACGGATCTTCTTCGATGCTGGACGTACATGCGCGGCTTACTACATATTGCTGTGGAGGCGACACGAGAGAAGCTTCCATTCAAATGAGATCGCAAGTAGTGGCTGAGTGGCGCGGAAAAAACGGCAAATAGAAGAGAAACGCGATTTTCTTGGCTTGCGTTTTTTATTCGACACGAGTTTTCCATTATTCATATTGGCAGGGATTTGTACATGAGATTCTACAAGGTTCAATTCATGTTTTGCAGGAAAATATTGACTTAAAAAATTTGATAAAATGTTCGATGTAACTATTCACTTGACATATCTGTTTCCTGATCATGTTGCGGCGCGATATTGAAATTGCAAATTAATTTGTGGTTTGAATATGATGTTTATGAGATTATGTTGTTACGTAAATTATGTACATTGCATTCACCGGCAGCAACCTATCAAAAAGTTCAATGAGTTTCCCCTTTTTAATTAAAAATGCATCGATTAATTAATTCTCACGCCCTGTTTCCAGTCACACATTAAAGGCATTTATTTAAAACTAAATAAACACAAATTAACAATTTAAATTGATAAATCTTCAATTATTAACAATCTATTTTAATCAAATTTCAAGCATTTTAAACAAACCAAGACTACTTCCCTAAGTTTGGAAATGTTCATTAATAATTTCAATTTCAGGTTTAATTCTGATACATTTGTATATTGAAGATAGTTATTACTATTTGCAATATACTCAATGCCCTTTAGCACTATAAACAAGTCTAACAAGTATATTGCAACCAGCGTAATGCGAGTAATCGAAAACGAAAAGAAACAAAAGGAATCGAAATGAATTTGCAAACTTTCTCTGTTGTGTCGACGCTCGCGCTGAACGCAATTCAACGCTGTCGGGTATAATTTGTTCTTTAATAATCTGAAAGGACACATTGGAGAAGAAATTATGCGTTTTGCTAACATGTACACTTGTACTTTTCAATTAACAATTTAGTACAAAGTTGAATGGATATACAGGGGACCACTATATCAATCGCTTCGATTATATTATATTGCGAATGTGGCGCAGATTGCATTTTGATGATAAATTAATAAAATTAATTTAGGTAAAAATCAATTATAATTTGACCGAAAATACTTTGTAACTAGGATGTTACAACAACAGTAAGTTTATAAGTTGAAAGGAATGAAATTATATAAATGCCACATTCATTGAATTTTATATGTCGACTGGCAGTTCTAATAAATAGTTGCCGAAAGTTTCTCATTATCAACTAATTACAAGTATTTTATAGATGTTAGAGTTTAAGCTGTCGTTTCGGCATTTAAGAGCTTTCACAATACTTCTAGAAAATTGTTCATTTTTCTCGATTGTTAATTTTTTCTTATATCATGTTGTTTGCATTTTCTACCATATTTAACGTTTGATAGCTCTACTGGCTAGAATATGTTCCACATTGAAATTTCGGCTTGTTTGGACTTTGTAGCAATATGTCTTGCGTTACATAACGACGGCGGCTAGTATGGCAAGTTGGAGCGGTAATATTAGTACTTAGTTAGACGCACGCCGCGCACACGTAAGATAAGATGAAATTTATGCCGTTCGAAACCAGCTCGAATTAACAGAAGCGAAGCATTGACGGCGGCGGGCTACGATTCACCAACGTAAGACGTTTTCCTAATGCGAAAACTGCACGCTGCACATATGAGAAATAGGAAATTTATTGCCCCGCAAAGAGCACTGGCCCATGCATAAAGGCAAAACTGCCATTAATTTTGGAAAGTCATCGTGTGGTTAACTCTAATCTAATCAAATCAAAATAATATTTGCAGGCTCTTAAAGCTACAGAATGACTGATTTATTTCAATTGAACTACCACCATTATATGTTTCGAAAAGATTTAGGCGCATGATGTGTTTTAATTATAATGTGTTTTATGTTAATTTGTGCTATCATATTGTTTTAATGCTGGCTAATTTTTTCATAACCGGTAGCGTTTTTACAATGCCACTCGGAATACAGAAAAACTCCGTAGATATCAAAACTTCATAAAAACAAAGGGCGCATAACAAGCAAAAACATGGAGTATACCCAAATGAACAATTTGTTTTCATTGCGTATGAGGCGGGTGTTGCGTCCCAGTCGTGACGAATTCATTGCGGATGCTAAAAAGTAGGGATCTCATGTAACTCACCAAAGTGCAAGAGCAACCATATGAAAGAAGATACAAACGCACTTTTGACTTACAACAATGACAACAATAACCGTCAACATTTTCTAATTTGATATTGGTAATTACAAAGAATAGCATTCTTCAACAACACTAAGTGTAACTCGTTCTTCCAAGAAACCGTTTGCAAATAAATATCTAAAAACCATCATGTAAATAATTTAAATGATAGCCTTTGAGAGTTCCTAACGCACTTTCAATTCACCGAAAATTTTAAATTGAAACCTTCGTTAAAGCTGCAAAAGTCGCGCCGTGCTTTTCACCACATCTTCATCCTGCGAGTATTTGAACATTTTCGGAGGTAAACTTTTGCTTCATATCTACTAGCTTGAGTGCCACACAACCGTTTGGACTTTTGCCCTTACAGTTCTCGGCATCTTTTTGTTTTTTGACTTCTGACATTTCTCCCCTTTTGCCATGATTTAGTGCACAAACTTTCAGCTTTTACATGTACCATCGTCTAGGAGGGTCTGGTGAGTGAGGAAAGAACTACGCATATATATTATATCTTATAACATCTTGAAAAGAGTGAAAAACTTGATGTCTTTTCATGGGGGAGTGAGTAGCAAACGATTTTTGTTAAAATATTTATGTAAAAAGATTTTAAATACGCGTAAAATATTTTATGACGATTATCCAATAATATTCACAAGTTGACTCAATTTTATTTGAAAACAAATCTAAAGACGATTACAACTCCAATCATGAAACAAAAGCAAAAACATTTTTAACGTAGAAAACTTTAAATTGTAGGCTTTAAATAAAAGTTATAGATCTGTGCATTGGGAAATGTTTCTTCCAGTTGTACAACTATACGAGATTTTTAACATTTCTCCGCGACGCGTCTAACTTCGAACCCAATTTGAAGCGCAAACAAATTACGCGCAAACTTTAAGTTGAGAACAAAGTCATCACGTCGTCGTTTAACAGATTATATTCATTGGTCTTGTTGGATACACGAAATTATTTATATCAATTACGCGGTACGTTCGGCGCAGTTCTAAGCCAGTAAATTTCTGTTAATATCTCTTTAACTGTCAAAACTGGGTGCGCGCCTGCATACAGAGCACGACTGCAATAAAACCATGTAAATAACGCTGAAACAGACAATCACACCGAGAGAGAGAGTCGTAAAGTTGATTTGATTATATTGTAATTTTGGCAAATTTAATCTATGCGTGCGTGGGCAAAGCAACGCTAAAAGGCATCTTTGCGAAAGGATCATACAACTAATAGAAACCAGAAATTAGAAATAGAAATTGTTGTTGTTTTATCTGAAACTAGTAACACAACAAAAAAAAAGTCAAATTGTAGCTAAAGAAGAATCATAAATGTAGATAGAGATGGACTTCTGTCACCTACATAATAGTTAATAAAATTTAAGCAAAAATAAGTTTAATATAACAATCGGTTAATCTCTCTTAAATCTGCATGAATGCAAATACACCACAAACAGATCCAATTCTTAATGTCAACACAGCAGCAATTGAAGCCAAATCGTTAAACGTAACTTTCAATTGACGAAATGAATAAAGATTTACCTTTTCAGAATCTTTGAAAGTTTCAAACTAACTTCCTTTTAGTTTTTAAACATTTACCATTTCAAAGATTCCAGCCTTTTCCAATGAAACACCACTAATTACACTTGGTATTTATGTTCGAAGTAATTTCAAGTAAATTATTTATTCATTTTCGACACTTGTGCCAAAAAGTACAACCAGTAATTATGCGGATTTCCTAAGTTTATAGCTAGTTGTTAATTCGAAATTCAAACTTGTCAATGAATACTCAACTAGCAGTGGCGACAGTTTTTTTTTTTTTTAATGTGCTTAATTATCTTTATTATACGTGCTAGATTGTTGCTTGAGGTAATAAACGTTGATTATTTTGCACTTATTATTACATCTGCAAGGGAAAAATTGAAGAAACTGAGAGAGACTTTCGACCAGGCATAAGTTAAATGAAGAAAATGCTTGAATACGTAAGTAGTATGAAAGCGGAAATCGCGACGAAGCAAAGGATTTTGGTTGCAATAGTCTCAGAACAAACTTGGCAAAAAAGTAGAAGGAGCAAAAATAGAGAAGAAAGGGAATGCCATTAGGATAATGAAAGCCTTGGTAGATCACGGTTGAAAGTAATAGTAGTAGTTGACGCACCAAACTACACGACTAGAATAGACAATTTTACGCAAAAATAAAAAATGTAATAATTTATTAATTTAATCAGAGGATGTTTTTTAATATCAATTAGAGCTTAAGACAATCACGGTTAAATTACGGGTACGCTGAGAAGTTGGTAGAAGCGTGCCACCAATAATTACCCAAGGAAAACCTAAATTCCACCGCCGCCGACAAAATGAAATTACTTACTCGCTCCGCTCAAAATACGCTGCTGTAGTAATCTGGAGCCGTTTTGCGACCAATGCCCTAAACCGCCTTTACTCTTTCTATCTCCTTCACGCTGCCACCGCTATCACAACATCCCCCAAATTAAATCGAAACGTCTTAAAACTCAAACCGCGCATACGCTTTCGCCAAAATGCGAACGCTTCATCTACACTTGTGCTTCGTTTGCGACAGCTCGCAGTTCAATAGCTGGAATAATAGTTAAGCAACGGATACTGTCCTGATAACTTTGCTGTAGGATTTACAACCGGGTTTAGTTTGCTTTAAACCGTCCAGTGTCATAGTGTGGGCCTCGCAATCTCGAGCAGTCATAATAGATCGGGAGGCTATGTATGCATATAAACGATGGTATGATTCCAAGATGATGGCAATGGGGTGGTATAAATGGCATTCGGACGTGGGACAAGGCGAGTAACAGCCGCATGCAGAAGAAACCATCACAATTCACGCATCCCACGCTGGGCGAGCAGGAAGCAGTCCTGTTCAAGAGCGCCCGCTGTGTGTCGGTGTTTGTTGTATTTGCAACCGAGCTTATTTACACTCACAGCGCCGCCGTTTCGCTCCTTATCGCGTTAAGGCCATCCATGTGTACTAAATACGAATAATCTCATATCCGGAATGAGGGCGCGCGCAGGACGGTCCTTTTCGCTGATCCGCAGTGGCCTCGAGCAGCTGCTTTGATGCGGGGCTCTCTTAACATCATTATAAACACCCGACAATATTCAACATGATCGTATACAAAACGTGTGTAGCAAGAGAGATACCCAGATGGTATTTAAGTGTATTTCACAATAACTTGTTCGCTATTTGTAGCTTACTATAAGATACTGGTGCTTTGAAAAAAGTAAAAAAGGTTTTAATATTGCAGTGATAGTAAGGCCCAGTGGGAGAGCACTTAGCAGCAGTACATATTCAGGTACTTAGACCTTAAGCAGAGCGGCTTAAGGCATTAAGGATTAAGCTAATGCAACGATATAAAATCAAATTTAAATTAACACGCTCGCAAATGCTTATATTATTCATAGTTGGAGTTAATAAAATCATAAGCCGGAGCATTACTTTCTTTGCTAGAGAAAAAGCAAACTTTAATTGTACTTCCAACTTCAACAAATGATATCCTAAGATATCATCATACATTCAAATGAAAGGTAGAACTAATGAATTAAAAGCAGGAAAACGCTTTGATTTTTTGCATGCAAGAGATAAAAATAATTAATTATTGTCGATAAGAGCGATGCAACGGCGTAGACTGCAATCGACGTGACTTGAGTTCATTACTTAATCTGAATCTTCAATTGTAATTCATTCAGTGCATCAGCAATTGCACTTTATTTATATTAAAATCCCATAAAGATTCATCTTTATTTCATTCAATGCCTTCCGCTTCTTCGTGCATCAAAGTTGAACCTGAAAAGACTTTTTTTCTTTTATACTTATAGGTTACATCTGGTTTAAAAATTGTTGCCCTTTTATCATCTCTGACATGTCCGAATTCATGTCATCTATAAAGCATCAGAATCATCAAGCCGGATTTACTTTGTTCACGGGCATGAGACAATAGCCACCCCAAGACCTTGCAGACATGGTGTAGATACATCGAGCGGCAAATATGAATGATTGAAAAGACGTAAACAGCGGCGGGTGGGCGAGGTGCGTGAGGACTGGGGGCGGCGGACGTCAATGCGCATAAAGCACATGTTATGGGCGTTCTGCGTTGGAACATTAAAGCAGAAGCTTCGTGTCGACATTTGCTCTATTCGAGCGTTTTGTGTATTCACACATTCAGAGAATCAAACTGTTGCATTGTTCTCAATGTGCTGAGAACGGCACAGTTCTTGTTTAAACACCACTGTTTGCTATCCATTTGAATGATTTCTTAATTCAAGAGAAACAATGCATAGTAGCTAAGAGACAGAGATAGCTACTAGAATGATACACATTTCAAAAGAAATGCGAAATACTTGTTACCTGTGAAATATCATACTTCCTGCAGCCGAGAAACATAAAATATCACCTTCAAAGAATGAGGGAATCAAAGAAACAAACTATAATTGACAGCAAACATATTAGCTTACTTGTGTCTCCCTTTGTGCTTTGAAAACAAACAAAAATATGCGCACACAATAATATAATAAGGGAGAACGAGGTTAGTAAGAGAATTGTATAGAATTCATCTTTAATAAAATCAGATATGAAATAGAAAAAAACTAATTTTAAATTATTAACTAACATATTTTTAGTTTACATAAGTATATTATTACGAAAACGGAGTTACTAAGTTATAAATTTACAACTTCCATCAGATTGTTCTTCTCGCAATATTGCAATCCACTTATAAAATTCGTGACTAAAGAAAAGTTTGCATAATTTCAACAACAATCCAAATCATGAGAACACCAGAATCCAGGAGGTTCTACGCCCATACCACGCACAGCCTTGTACATTTTGCACATTATACCCATGCTGCCTCTCAGCCCGCCTCAATTTCATTGTTCTGCTAATTTCCCCACTTGCCGACACGCGGGCGCGATGTGTGCAACAGCCGCAGCCTCATACAAAACAATCCGACACAAATCCCCATGCATCCCCGGCGAGCAAACGTGCGCGACCGCAACGTCGGGACGTTTCCGCCGCACGGCCCCCAGAGGGTATCAGTAGTAACTTGCCGGCACGCGTTCTAAAGCCGCCGCAACGGCAGCAGCAACGCGCAACCGCCGTTGTTTGCGAGCGCTTGCAACTAATTTGTTAAACAAGCGCATAACATGCTCGGACGCGAGGGGTAATTACATTTATATCAAAATGACCCTGCTCGCTGACTCTTACGCTCGCCACCTGAACAATGATGCTAAACAAGAGCGTCGACATTTACTAACTCTTGTGCTGTATAGCTATTGTGTTGGGTGGGTAACAAAGGGTTCAGTTCAGATGATGCTTAAAGCGTTATCTTAAATTGCCGGGGATAGCGCTTTCGTTTCGTTAAGTTAGGTTTTATTACGTGTTAGTTATGGTGGTGCTGGGCACGTGCGACGATGGGTGATTAGTCGAAATGGTTAAAGTTATGACGATGTGGTCGGTGGTTAGCAGTACTAATTGTTAGCGACTTAAAAGTTAACCGGGCTTATTAATGAAGCAGAAGATTTGAATTAATAAGATTAATTTGTGTTAAACTGGTAATAACACTGTAAAACAGCAAATTTTTGATCATGATTTTCTAGAAAAACGAGTTTTTGAAATTTTCGAATCGTCGATTGTTTATTTTTTAATTTCGATTTTAGTGTTTCACCGAATTTTGGTTGTGATTTGATATATTGTCCTATAACTTCCGTAATTATTATTAGATTATTTAACTGTCTTTAATAACAATTTTTGAATAGACACCAAAGAAATGTGTGAAAACGTAATTTGTTTATCTTTAATAGTTTCGATGTTATAGGTTCTCAAAGTGAGAATTTGTGAAAAAGTGCAGATGCTGATATAAACGAAAATTCCAAACAAATATTAATTTAAAATGAAATGAAAGTATGTTCACTGGATTAAGTATGAGTTGATTAATACGACACTAGTATTTAAATTTTCTTGATGCAAACTTTTTAATCGAAAAATTTAAACTTGATTTTTACTCATTTACGCGATTACAATCGTTCGAATGACTCGCTCTGCGTTCTGCGAGCAATGCTTAAGTAAAATAATATCGTATTGTTTGAGTGGGCATGTGTATCGTGACATACTGTGTCGTATTTGTGTGTGCACTCAGTACTCCAACATGCTTTCATTAAATTTTTTATCTGTTGCAATCGCAAAGATGAGTAAAAATCGAGTTTCAATTTTTCGACTAAAAAAATTGCGTCAAGAATATTGAAATACTAGTGTCGTATTGAGCAACTCATACTTAATCCAGTGAACATTCTTTCATTTTATTTTAAAAGAATATTTGTTCGGAATATACGTTCATATGAGCATCCGCACTTTTTCACAAAAATTCACTTTGAGAACATATAACTTTGAAACTATTAAAGATAAACAAATTACTTTTTCACACATTTCTTTGGTTTCTATTCACAAACTGTTATTGAAGACAGCTAAATGATCTAATAATAATTACGGACGTTATAGCACAATATATCAAATCGTAACCAAAATTTGGTCAACCACTAAAATCAAAATTGAAAAAAAAAATAATAATCAACGATGCAAAAATTAAAAAAAAAGAAGGTTTTGTTAGAAATTTATGATTGATCGAACGCCATTGATGCCATCTCGATCGAAAATTTGCTGTTCCATAGTGATAATAGAGATATAGCAATTATGTTTCTAGATTCAAAACAACCAAATTGATATAAAAACTTAAAATTTCCTACAAATCTCCCCTTTCTAATCTCAAAGATTTTTTCTCTAAATGCAAGTTTGCCTACGCAGTTGAAAAATGCCACTTGTTCATTTTTATATCCGTAATGTAAAATTACTCTCATCTTCTAACATCCCCAAAAAATTCCAGACAACTTGTAATAATGCCAGCTCAACGTAAAGCCGTAATAAAAATGTGCAATACTTGTCTAAACACGGCAAAAATTTCTCATTTTCATATTTTTTTCCGGCGTCATTATTCATTTGTAATTGCGTTAAGAGCACCTCAAACTGGAATCGCGCTCTTGATGTTCCTATAGCTTAACATTTTCGCACCTGTGGAGATACAAAAAATTTTAATTTTGCAAGAAATTACCGCTGCCAGTTTTCATTAACAAACATTTTTTTGTTTTTCGCTTCCTTCTACCTTTGAGCCTCAGTGATGCTGCATGTGTTGAGATGACAATTGCTAAGCCAGATCACGTTCGGTATTATGTAGTAGCGCTGGTAGTAAAGGCGTGGGAGGCATCCTGCAATGATGTCAATAGTGCGGTAGCAATATTTGTAATAGAGCTCTGGCTTCCTAGAAGTATCCTTTCATCTCTGTGCGTTACAACAACATTACATACGAAAGCAATTATCTTTCGTCTACCTTTGTGCAAAGGTTTTATTACTTGTACCAAACATCAATGTACGCGTTCTATCACCTTTAGTATTCATCCTAAACCCCTTTGAATTGAAAAACACTTTAATATATCGCCCCAAAAAATTCTGCTTCAGCTGTCTGAAGATAGAAATCGACGTCATAAACTTGCATTGATCATTTTTCACGACTGCCTGCAAGCAGTAAATAATAATAATAATAATAATAATAATAATAACTACAACAGCAATAATTTCACTGCAAAAAATAGCGGTGTATAATTTCCATTTGGAAATGACCAGCGCCTTTTGCAACTCTAGCCCATGCAAAGTAAAGGTTTTACGACGAATTCGACACCATTCTGCGGCTGCTGAAATTCGCCAGCACTGCATAACAACTATCCAGAAATATGACTTTAACTTTAATTGCGCTTAGGGTTCGTTGAAGTTGCTCGATTTCCGCGCTGGAAAATACATTTCCCGTCGTTAAGCGGCTGTCAGTGCGCGCACACACCCTGACCGCTTCCAGCGTTTCCGTCAACTTTCCAATAACTTTATAATAAATCACGCGTCTGAAATGCAAATATTGTTATTCATTTGGCGCCGTTTTTTGTCGTGTCCGTTGGTTGACCTGCAGCAATTACGATAATGATTGAACTTTATTACCAACTGTAAAAATGTAATGAGGAATGAGTGATTGTGTGTGTTGAGAAGCTAATTACAACTGGAAAATATTTCCTCATTACAACCGCATGCTCGTAAATTTCAATCTCGGTATAGTATCGTCAAATAATTACAACTATCAAAAGTATTATTCATGCGGACCGCACGTTTGGGATTTATGTTTCGTTTCGGACAACAGGGCGTGCAAGTCGGAGGCGGCACGGACGATCAACTAGAAGCGGCCGCGCGACAAGGCAATTAGATACACATGCGCGGCGTGCATCGATAATTTCGTAATTAATGCATGTGCTGCAACGTGCGCACCAATCCAGTATCTTGCAATAACTTTGATTTCCTGATCTCGACTGATCAACGTGATCAACATAAACTCAACAAACTTCAGTTTGCACCCAGCTGCCTCGCAGCAATGATTTGCTGTTGAATTAAGATTAGATCTTTGCGCGGATAATACTGAACCGCAACTAAAAGAAAACACGACTGTTGACAATGAATTAATATTTGTAATATCTGTGAACATTCATTATTTGAATACACGAGCAGCAAAACTCAGTGAGTTGGAATGGTTCCGGGTGGTGGCAGGATGAAAAGCAAACTTTGTTCCTGCCAATTTCAGCTTGTGGTGAAAATTTGAATAATAATAATATATGGACTGGGTTAGACATTGTCTTAGAGAAAATGGCGAGACTAGAGGGTGTTGGGAATGGTAGTGTTCACTAGGTACCTACCTATCTGCAAGCGTTGAGTCTATTTGTCAAAGTCTTGGGCTACGTTTTGATAGGATTCCGGTGCGGTCTAAATTTCCAAATGCATAATAATTCAATGTACATACACTAAGCTAGACACAGACTGCTCCATTCGTGGCGATATAGTTTTGCAAAGAGATGCTGACCATAACTAATGCACCCAGTTCTTGTATTCACAACTTACTATCTGTTTTTGAAGGGAATAAGGAATAGTGTAAACTATTGATTTTAAGTCCTTAAATCACATATTTAAGAGTATCTAAACTTTTAACTTTAGCTAGATACATTTTTCCTAATTATCATGGCCAATTAGTGTAATTATATAAATACGGAATATCAACGCCATTTATCAGGGAATAAATCATGCCAACACCTGGCTGAACGAAAATTACTTTCAAAACGTTTTCGCATCCAGGCACGTAGTCCATGTAGGCTCAAGATATGAGAAGTTCTCATACCTTACTCACTGTTCAATGCTGAATGCTCTGCGTGCGGTGGCCGCGGTCTGGAGTTGGCGGCAGTGGATAATCTCGTCGCATGAATTTGCAGCAAGGAAAACGGAACGTGTCGCCTGTAATGATATTAAATCGACGCCAGGCGACTTAACTACGCCCGCGCGTAAATTATTTCAGATGAAATTAAAATTCCCTTTTCTTTTTCACTCATGTTACTTGTTATGATATGAATTGTTCGCTCGCTAGCAACCTGATTGTATCTTTATTGTGCTGATAAAACGCTTGCTTAAATTGCTATTACCCAAATTACTAGTTTTACGCGGCATTTTTTTATGCATTAAAAATAATCATAAATCTTTGTGACTTATTTTAATACCGATGTTAAAAGAAAAAACAACGAAATGATACACAAACATGTTAAAATAGGGTAAATTATTTAGGTTCAATAAAATTATTTTCAAGACACTTTAATGGCTTGGCCCAATTGAACTTGATGTCTTGTGGTTACGGCTGTTTGAAAATTTAACTCCGCTCAGTTATAAATTATACTAGAATTTTATGTTCTGGCTTTTATGCCTTGTCACATTCCTTAAAAGGGACAGAACTGAAAAAGAAACAGATAAGTTTCTAGTGTATAGATTTATTGATCTACCAACTTTCTGGTTTATTTCCGCATTGGAATTTAAAGGAAAATATAATTATATTATATAAATAATTTATAACTCAATATTATAACAACATATTGTTAATTTAATGTATTTAGATTAAATACCTTTTACCATGTGTGTTAAAAACAGTTCAAGTTATGGAAATAAATTATTTAATTGTAATTTATGCGGGCGATGATTTTGAATAGGAAATTTTCACCGTGCGAGGAATATTTGTCTGTCCATCTGCTCCCCGAAAATGCTACAGCGGCGGCAAATGTAAGCTCGAAAATTGGGAACGTCTCCGTTTTCCCGGCGGGATGAGCGCGATGAAGCGTCGGGAGGTATTGGTAAATAAATCATTCAAATATTCGCATCGACCCGATTAGAATTCGCACGGTTACGAGCTTTGGGCATGCCATATATTTACATTGCGCACGTGATTTAGTTTTTAATTGGAACGCGTCCGAGTTCCGCCATTACCGGGAAATCCGCGTTGACCAGGATGTTGTTAACCTTGTATCAACTTCCATTAACGAGTCAAATGCCACCAAAATTTTAATATTTTCACAAGCAATTTCAAAAATTACATTTAACATAGGTTAAAAGTTGTTTGACTTTGTATTAATGTTTGGCCCTTTAACTCTGTTTTTTTATTTCCTTGCTGAGAGTTTTGTAGGCGTGACACATCGTGAACACATCACAGAATTAAAACTTTCTGCTTGCTTACTTAACTCAATTCATAGCTTAGCATTGTTTAGATCTTTCTTCATTTTGCAAGAACTTTGCATTACTTTGCGTTTGCTATTGTCACATCTTTCCGGAAGCGCACAAGCTGCGCACTTTTCCTGCTTCTGTCCAACCTATCGTGCTTCCTGGCTAAACAAGAACCAAAAATTTCAACTTGCAAGAAAGAAGAATATTTACAAGCAGATGCTTCCTACTCGCTTCTTTGCTCTACTCTCTGGAAAATGTAGACAATGTGCCAACACCTCCGCGTACGTGCCTAACTCGTGTACTTGCACAACGTCCTGTTTGAAAGCGAGCAGTGAAAAGCTTTCATAATTCCAAACAAGAATACGTCAAGTGAGGATATATTAATCAACCCACGTATTGCGTTTCTTTCTGCTACGTTACTATAAATGTCGTCATTATCCAATGCTTGTTGTGAAGATGTCTCGAAGATAAATAGTGGATTAATCTCTAAAACCTTTTTCGAATACTTAATTCGTATTTTCTAATGATAAAATGACTCTAATTAAGTTTTAATAAAATTCAAAACAAAATAGAATTATCGCCCTTAAGAATCATTATTAAACAATGAGCAATTCATCATTTTATCGTGAAATAGAAAACAATAATTGTTATAATTGCGGCAAATTACCAACAATCATTAAATATTGTACAGTAAATAAACATAAATGAGTATCTTTCAAAAATAAAGTAAAAAAATTTCCAAATAAGGTTTAATACTGACATGTTAGCAAACTAGTTAACTTTCACTCACGTTAATGTCACTATCTAAGTCCTCTTCCTAAGAACATTATAAGATGTATCCCCACGACCTGCGTGATGGGCTCTTTCCACCAGGATTACATTGCATCAGGCGTGCCGCGGTGCGTCTCAATGGAAGAAGGTTTCATGAATATTCCATAATTTCATTTGACTCTATAATCTCGGCCAAATGCACCGCGTGTCACACAAGATACTAAAATCTCACATCTCTGCAAAGGCGACAAAACAACAAGTTTTTATGTTGCATTTTTTGTAACAGAGCACGATGGTCACATTTGAGATCATCTTGCATCAAGCATTTTCTTCTTGTTGAAACTTTCAACTTTATACAAATAAAATTTACCTGAGTTTCTGCAAGTTTTACAGCGTTTATTTTACGATAGTTTACAAGTTATTAGGCACTTATAAAGGACTACAGTGTAAATCAAAACAGTTTGCAAGCGAATCAAATTATTTAATTATTTAATAGGCACTTGTGTACTCCTCTTGATCAAAGCTAATTAAGTCTCTTTAATAAATGCTGCATACTAATGTGAGCGTTAGGTTGGCTTAGACTGACCGACATTGGTAAATGACTGCGCGAAGAGTTGCCTAGTGACTTGGGAAAATTGGGTATAAATTAGTTGAGGGTGTTTTAAAGGTAGAATGTCTTCGTTATGTTTGAGAAACATGTTGGAAGGTGAGGCGGTTTATACATGATCCATGGAAAATTCAGAGTGAACAAGTTGTAATTTGCATTTCATTATAATTAGCTACTTTGCAACTGGTTTTGTGTGTGTTGCAGTACGTAATTTAGTTTCGATTCAGAGAAAAAACAACATAAATAAAATAATAATGTTTTAATATTTTCTATAAATGATATTTTATATCTCAATAATACATCATCAATACACATTAGGTCGGTCGTAATTGTGCAGTAGCTTGTCAGAAATTTTCAAAAATCCAGCATGTAATGAATTTAATATTATTTTAACTATCGTTCTGCTAACCAATATTTGCATTTAAATTATTTCAAACAACAAATATAAAAATATGGAAACAAAAACTTAATCCAGGATGCACGCGAGGCATTCAGCTGCAGTCGAATGATTAAAAATGCACAATATTTGCGTAGTTAAATAAATATGAATGGCAGTATCACAATATTTCATTTCAATGCAATATGGAAAGCCTCTGGAAAACCTGTGGCTTGTGTCTAAATGTAAACGGTATGAAATTTTATTTAGACATGTTATTGACGATGACACAATCGATAATATAATTGACCATAGAATGCTGTTACATAAAGTAGGCCATTAAATATCTAAACCGCAAAATTAATAAACACATTAATAAATTTTGAGGCACACTAATAAGTATTGCAAACGTTCCTTAAATTGCAATATTATATAGTGTAAGAATGCGGAGCAAAAATAACATGTAAACATTCATAAATCTTCGTATTTTCTTTATTAGCAATTAACGAATGCATGAAGAATCTAATCTAGCACGTATTTTAGTAACTCGCACAATGTTTATTATCAACCCTACTTGCCACTTTAGTTGTAAATTTTTAAAGTATGAAATATCTGCCCTTATCAATTTTACAAATATATATATGTTAGCATAGAGTCTAGCCCATGAAAATTTTCTTTCGTTCTAAAATAAGCCCCCAAATATATGCAAACATTAGCCATACACGTAGCTGATGCATTTATGACGTGTGAGATTGCACAGCGCAGTGCACTGATTGGTTTGATTGAAATTTATGAGCGATACGCGTTCGACTGAGATAGCCAGGCGGATTGGAGGCGGTGCGCTTCAGTGGGCAGCACGGCATTATCGAGAGTTGTTAACTGATAACACACTAATTGACACAAGACAAATCCATTTATGATTTACTCGCTGCCCTCTCACTTCACCTGCTTCCAACTGTATCAAATTTTGTTACGACACAGATTTCACAATAACAATGCAGATGAATATTTTGATCAGTGACTAACAAATCGCTTCAGATTAGTATGCAACTATTTGTCACAACTGAAACAGGTTTACTGCCGAACAAGACAAAAGCTTGAGCAGGAAAGAAGAAGTATCTGATTATATAATAATCGGGCTTTCCTTGTACATAGATGTCGTCTTCTTCGCTTATAACGTTTAAAAATCTATTATACTTTTATCTTCTCATCGTAGTAAGTTCTCGATCACACTAAAACCTTTTCTACTCTGTCCCAGTTTGTTCTTCGATACAATACAACAGTGGCGTTTTATGTACAAAATGGTATACTCTTTTATTAAGTAGCTTAATAATCTTTAGCAGGTCTGATCTGCTCAAATCCATAACCACGAACATCAATTCTGCCCGCAGAAAAATATAAACAAGAATATATTGCCTAAGAGGCTTTTGCACATGATGCCAAGTTAATCAGCTTAGGTCTCATCATCCTTAATTAAATTCTTATTAATAACTTTGACCACTTTCAAGCAAATCATTTATATGATTTTCTGTCCAGAAATACAGCAGAGTAAAATATTGAAAGCGGATTTCGGCAACAATCGCTCGAGTCAAAATCAATTTTCTCGATGTGCGCTCTCAATGAAGCTCATTTTCAACGCACATTATGGTTTTATGCCGAGGTGAGTGCTCTTTGTATGCAGGTGTATTTACAGCATTCCGTTCATGCTGCTTTTCATCATCCGGAATGTCAATTTTAACTTGCTCGCGGCCAGGTGGATAATGGGTAATCATAAATGCGTAGGTCTAATACAATGCACTAAATTAAATGTGGTGATAATAAATGTATATTCTGATTTAATCATTGATTCAAATAAAAATAAAACAAACAGTTTAATTCTCTTTATTTCAGTCTGTACTGATTAAATCAGAGTAAAAAGGAAATTTATTTTCCAATTCAGAGCTTTTCAGCGTTAAAGTTACTTAATATTTTACCAAAACTATCGAATTTATTGAATTTTTCAAATGTTTTCTCTCTCGCACGCAAGTATCAACATGCCAGTCAAATTGTTCAATGCATTTAAATAGAAAAATACGTAAAAATGCAACTGTTCCAACACTATTAGCTCACGAGTTTTGGGCTGCATTTTCTAGTCTGTCACCATTAGTTTTCGTTTGTGGCAAATTTATTTCTGTATAAGACCCGCTTTTAATTTTAAATTAATCAATTTAAAGTAACCAACTCAACGTGCATCTGAAAAATCTAAAAATCAATATGAAATCGTAAATGCAATTTTTCTCTTTAATATGATAACACTTTAAACATTCTTTTTCTCTGATTTTCAACATTTCTTCGTCGATTTTGCCTTCAATTTGCTCGTTTTGCGCATTAGAGAGTAACGCAACGGCTGCTGACTTTCTTAGTTACTCAATAAGGATAGTTTCAGTGCTCTTCAGGACTTCATAATATCGCAAACTTTTATTTTCTGCCAAGTGTAAGTTACAGCAAGTATGTTAGAAATTCGAAGAAGACAAAAATATGAAATGGGAAGTTCTCTAGAACGATTCATGCATTTTCTATTTTTCTTACTATTAAACTATAAAAGAAACTTTTAGTTTTTGTTTAATTGTTGGTTAACAAAGGAAAGCATTAGTCAATTTGTAAGCGTCAGCAATACGCCCGCTACCTATTATAGCCATCCATCATGGGGTGTGTACCAATTGTGTAAGCAAGGAGATAGTTGCACGCTGACCTGTGTCCACCTCACAACGAATGATACATGCACGCAGTCAAGCTGGATTGTAGCAGGACGAAGCAGGGTTGAGAATTATAGGCAGCCGCACACGCTATCAGACTGAGAGCTACTAATTATTGTGTTTAACCGCTGCGACTAATAAATCACCCAATGTAGTCTCTCAAAAATTGCTAAACAAATAGAATGATCGAAAACTACTTGAAATATAGTAACATGCTTAGAATTTAAAACATTCAATATTTAATTCGGAAGTCAATACCCAAATATATATTAATTTCTGTAAGTTTTACTCAATAGGATATAAAAAACGAAAGAAAATACACATTAAACTCTAAGAATGTACTTAAAAGTGCTGAAAATTCTTTATTGGAATAACATACTTCAACTAAATTTATTTAAATTTTTAATACATTATTTATAATATATTTGTTCTAATTAAAAATCTTTTCTTTCGCAAATTTTTCTAGAATATCTATATTATATCTTTGAGTAGGACAACATTGGTGGCAGCAACGAAAGTTCCAAAAGCAACTGCGGTGACTATATGCAAACAAATTCAATATACACTGAAAATGCACACAAGCAAATAAACGTAATATCAAACAAAACTGAATTTACCGCCGCCGTCGAAGCTTTTGCTGCTTTACTACCGTCGCCGCCACCGCACGTGAGCGATGTGCCTGAAATACGAGTATATGCAAAACATTAAAGCGAATTGCCAGCGTCCTGGATGAAGTCATAAATTGTTTTTATTCATATATCTAATATATTTATACATCTTAAAACATCACTATTGTCATAAACATGAAACTCATTTCATATCATCACATCCTAAAATTAATGATCAAATAAAAATGTAAACATTAAACAGTAACTTAGATTGCTTTCAACTGCAGGAACGGGAGCACATATTAAACTTCAAGATAATTGGCAATAAGTACACTCCACTCATATGCAACTTCTCCACTTATTGCATGCATCTACTGCAAGATATTAATCCGAGTGAGCGTGTTTGATTTAATTTTTCGTGTTTTGCTCCACCTGGGTGCTGGCTGGAGAAGCATTAGAAACATGTGCGCGCCTCATGAATGTGTTTGCAACAACTGCAATAACGTACTAAGCGCATACCAAAGCTTCCTGGAGCTTCTAAAGAGATGCCATTAATGATGTTATAAATTTAACACTAACCATTATTTTTTTTAGTAGAATTCTTTTACTTTACATTACCGTTACGCGGTTTCAAGTTTTTTTTTTTTTGTGCCGCTTTAGTTATTTTTATTTTGATTCTCTGCTATTTTCCTTCAACGGTATAGTGAAAAACTAAAGGAAGAACAGAAGGAACGCGCTAAATACGTTAAGCGCGCACCATTCCGCGTAATTCTTGCGTAAGTCGTAATAAATTTAACTTTCGCGAGAAGAGAAGAAAATTTATAACGAACGGCGTTAATTAAAAATCTTTGGGGCAGCATAGTGAGGAATCAGTAAATTCTCAGGATTGATTAAAAATAAACAATTACTATTAATTCATCCTTTAAATATGTTTCATATCTAATGTGTTTTATGCTTATTTGAGCTTAAGAATTTAAATTAATTTATAATAAATTAATACAATTATAAAATAGTAGAAAGTTAGAAATAAATGAAAGTGGAAAAACATACATTTCCTGTAGTTGAAATTCCAATGCACCGACAAAGAAAAAATTCAACAAACGCCGAGAAAATGAAATAATTTCACTATGCTGAATCGAGGGAGATTGATCAAACTTGAATTGACATAAAAGTTGCGCGAAATTGAAATGCTTCCATTTAAATTATTAAATATGATAATGACAATCAGCTGTGGAGTTATTTCAAACGAATGCAAGTCAAAAATTTGCATTCATACTCTTGGCATCTTTCCAGTTATGCATTCATTCAGTCTCGAAGTGAATGAAATCCAAGACTGGTTAATTCTTACTTTCATTTAGTTAATTTACGATTCTAGTTTCCAAGAGATCTCAATTTACAAGTTGCACAAGTCTTATAGATGTATGATTATTACATTTATTAAAAGTAAACATTGCAGGTATATCCAAGTGCATACAAAGTTTTATTGAATCCTCTTATTCATCTTTAACATGAATATTTGGTATTACATACCCTGCTAATGTAAAAGCAATATTTCTACTCCCCTTCACACTCTCTTAGATCCCTAGACGATCCTATATGATGTGTTTAAAGTAGGAGTAACTTCACACGTTGCACATGAGAAAAAGTCCATTATTGTTGAATAATGGAATACAAATAAGCCTTGTTATTGTATGCATTCAAACTTTCTATTGCTTGTCTCAGACTTGTAACAAATATTTATTCCCCAAAAAAAAAATAACAAACATGATTTCCGACAGAAATCAATCAAAAAGCAGGTGAGAGAAATTATATATTATGATGTCAACGTTGTAAAACAAAATTCAATTTCTATATACTCCAGTTTAACTCAGAAAATAAAAAATGGAAAATGTAGAATTGTGGAAATGGTAAATCGATAGTAGCCAAAATTACACCTGCCGATATCTATGCATCATATGAATGCATATCACGTATCAAAATTTTCTACCACGTTCGCACATTTGTGCACATCTTGTTCTAGAATCCTGGAAATTCTGGCATGTTAGAAACGCAGTTGTAATAGAACACGTCTTACATCTGACTGCTCCCATAAAAAATAGACATTATGCATTTAATTTAATATTTCTTCATAATGATAGCAATAGTACAACATATTGATGTTCAATTTATAAGCAATTAATCGATTAAAGAAACTACACATCAACTGAAGTCGAATCAATTGAGTTCGTAACAGATAATTAATCAATTAGGGTTAATAGAAAGAAATTTATCACTTTAAACGTCATTATAGGTCTTAATTGCAGTCATTACTCTTCTTAACTTTTGCTTGACTTTGTTCCGCGTTATTTCCACTTATTCCTCTTATTTTCTGACGTCAGTTTATTTCCAATGTTCGGAATAAACGTTATTTATTGACAGGATGTTGCAAGTCTTAATATTTAATTTTGCGTGTTTGTTACCTATTTTCTTTTGTTTTCACATTAGTATTGGCTGTTTGTTTGCTTCAACGGCGTGCCCTTTTTTCTTATCTTTATTAAGCTATAATGCGTTCCTATTTCCTCTCATGCTTTGTTTTTTATTAGCTTTTTGCAAGAGAGATAATGAAGAATTAATGACTAAGGATCGTTTTATAGAAGTAGTTCCTAAAGGTGACTAATAAAAATCTAAATATTTGAACTAAAACCTTCTCAATTAACATTAATTTTTTAACTAATCTAAACTCATATTTTTTTAGATGATTTTATGCGCTTTTCTTGAAACGCTTTATGTATGTACAATTAGTTTAATTGAATAGATTTTTATGGAGATCTAATCTTTTTGCATTGATGTTGTTTTTATTTAATTAAATTAATTAAATTGTATCTTTATATACTTGTTATCACATCTAAGGAAAATGGCAGATTATTTGTTTTATTTTTATTATATTTATTTTTTGCAAGAAGTAAAAGTAGAGAACTGTAAATATTGAAAACAAATCCTACAGTTTTTTTAATCCTCCTAGTGTACTTAATGAAAGAATAAAACTCATTTCTAATTGACACATTTGACTTGTACTCTGCCCTCTCCTTGGTTTTATATATTTCCCGTTTTTCCCGGAGGCAAGCTTACCTAAAGGGATAAGTTATTAGTGTCTGCCGTGCCCGGTTATATCGATTTTCTAAAAAGAATTATGCTCAATTAACAATTATAAGTTATGAGATGTTTTTACTGCATTGTAATATTTTATATTTTTTGATAACTAAATTGGAACCTTATTCGGTTATTGATGTAAAAACTAAGTTCTAATATATTGTAAGATTACTTCCGATTGTTTAGCGATAAAGGAAAACTCCGCAGCAGTTAAAACGCTAACCGAAAAAGCTATCAATAAACAATTTCCGGCGATAAACACTATTAATTCCATATCTGCAAGCGGCCTTGTGTATCTAACTTAGACGATGTAGTAGGTATCATGCGTAAACACACCGGAGTGAGACGTGAGATTGCGAAGTGATTTGGGGCTGCATCTATTTACACAATTCATGACATAATTGTGATCGCCTCGCTTTCCGCCGTGCAGACGTTCAATTTAGACATAAAGCACGAAACACAAAATATTAACTTCAGGAAAATCCAGGCCATACAAGAAATGTAGGTGATCTACTTGAAGGGATTATTTAGTAAACTTTTTATTGCCAATAAAATTAGATTTTTTTGTGGTAATTTTATCAAAGTTAATTATATTTCTTAAAATTCTAAAATCATAAATTGCACAATTAAGATTTTCTATTGCAGTTTAAAATTACAACAAAAAATCAAGAATTAAACGATCTTAATTGCCAATTCTCAAAGTTCCTAGAGACCTGCTTCGGTTTACTCCAGAGTAAGAACTACACCAAGTTTCCGTCTTTACTGCCTACTCAGCTATTGCTAAAACACAAATTTGGTTTCTATCTTAACTATGTTCTTCTCTTAAAATGGCAACCCACTTGTGTCCAATTCCCCAACCCTTCCACAACCAAATATTCTTTTTCTTTCTTTTTCATGTATCACCCACTCCCATCCTCTCTGTTGTCTTTCAACATTTTATTATGTTCTTTATTGCTCTATACAATCTCTACATGTTTGAAGTCAAATGTGCCTTTGCTTTAGGTGAGTATTACAGTATACAGAAAACCGCCCCAAGCCAAGCATATATTGCTACGGTACTTGTATGAAATAGAATGAAGATTATGACATATTAGATGCACTTTTCTTGCATTTTTCTTACTTTTTAATTGAATGTGCACGCAGTTTTTGTTCATGTTTCTTCTTCTCAACGTTACCGCCGCGTCGCTGCCTACGTTTAAGCCTATGGCCTGTATTAATTTTTCCGAATATATTATTCGGGCTGACTCTGCGCATATGAGAATAACCCAGGGGTAAGTTGCAAGCCTCACCCAAATGTTTATGTTAATTACGTCAAAATGCGGAATAAAAAGGCCATTAAAACGTGCTGATAAAATATATGACAGAGTTCAAGATGTATTTTACGAGTTGTGGCGTCAATAATGTATTTTAGTTTATCTTTTTTCTTATTCTGCATCTTGCGATTATATAGTAAACAAATATGCGTGAAACAATACTTATTTGCAAAAGGTGGAAATTGTAAAATACGTCTTAACGGAGCTTACATTGTGATGCATGACAAATTGAATTTTACGTGGATTATAACTAAATGTTTACTTAAATATATCTGCAATATTGAATTAACATATTAGATTAATTATATAAATTTTGTAAATATTTGTTTTAAATGAACACACATTTATAAATATTTGAACATGAAGCTTTAGAGCTTTGAACTTATAAGCCTAGATATGTAAAAAAATGTACTCAAACATATTCAGTGTGCTTGTATGAATCTCCTCCTCGTTACGTGTCATCTTCGCGGTTGAAAAACAGTTGAAAATATGGAAAGTATTTGAAATGCAAAGAACAAAATTAGCTTAGAAATTATTTTTTCAAAACAATTTTTCAAACTACAAGTCAACTTAACTGAGATATTCTCTTCTCCATATAATTAAATTTTAATACCTAATTTCTTCTCTAAAACTTTCTTGCATAAACTTAATGATTACATTAATGATCTAATATGATCCACTGAGAGCTTTTTTCTATGCTAATGACCAACGTTGGTCATCGTTTTTTATCGCTTTGTTCTAATCTACTATAAGCGATCGCATTCAAAGTAGACGATCATCGTTTTTTACTCAATTAAGCAGTTGATGTCTTTTCAATAGTTTTTGCTCTCAAGTGATCGTCTTGCAAAACTTGGGAAATTGAGAGAATGATATCTGAAATCAACTTAATTGCTCGATGAAGAAAAAATTTAACAATGAGTTGAAACATGTAGCGATTTTGTTTAAATTATTATTCTTTATCAATAAAAAAGAAATTAGAAAAAGTGAACAAACAGTAGAATAATGTAAACATATCCAAGGCTTATCACAATATGCTATTACATACTCATCAAGGGTTGATTAATGACTTTTGAACATGCAACAAATAAAAATTATTGTTTTCTGCTCATTGTTGGTATTCTAATATAAAGCTCTTAAATTGCTATGTTATATTCTTTTATAATCAAGGTAGAGAGCAAACATTTTTATGTAAGATTATAATTTCTACGTCACGAATAATTGTATAGTTTTTCTAGTTTGTTGGACTTCTAATCATTTGATATAAATGTGTTGATACTGTTTTAATTTTACAATGTTTTTTCTGACCCGCCGACAGACTGACAATTTGCTTAGATACGAAATGCAAATGTGTTTGCTTTTATTATTTACGTTCACATGACTTCAATACATTCGTGCAAATAGGAAATTGTACCAACTGTTGCATAAAGTACACAAGAGCAATAATTGAGAAATATGCGATGAAAATTCTATATCTAGGTCTAATCAAACCAAACACATACACTAATTAAAAATGAATAGAAAGTTAATGAAAGTATAAGAAAAACGTTAAACAATTTATTGTTAAATTAAAAATAGTTTAGTAATTCTCGTAATATGTTTTCTTTATGTTTTTTTCTTTGATTTTCCTAAGCGGAAAGCTTGCGCGCAATTTAATGTTCTTGTGTCGCGATTACTTCCCGAGATAACACGCTTCTTGCAAACCAACTTAACATGTGTACATTCAACCGCAATACGCACATCTTTTGCGTTTCCGCCACCCTCTAATACGCAATGTGAGTCACATTGCCAACAACTGCAGGAACTGACTGCCTCAAATGGCACTGAATTGACTTTGGTGACTCCAGCAAAAATTCAACGCAATTGGAAAACAAAATTGTCTCATTTGAACACAAGTAACGTAGTCTCATGTAAAGGACACTACAATGCAGCACCAGAGGATGCAATGGAGAATCGTTGTCCTTTTTCCGGAACAGACTTGTCTACAAATGTGTACAAAGCAAAGTTGTTGGCGTCGACATTAGCACAATGCATGCGCAAGCAAATGAAAATATAATGGCAGATATTACCAGACGCTGAGCTATGCCAATGAACTTTAACTAAACATTTTCAAAAAATATGTCTGGAAAATACAAAAATGCCTTCTTATCTTGTTGGTTTCCTAACAATTCCTTAAGAATAATTATAATTTTAAGTAAATTTTAGAGTTTAAATACTTGGATTCTTGTCTCTAAACTAAAATATAAATGCAAATGTTGGAACATTTTCCACATCTCCACATGCCGCCTTCAGTATTATCGTAGATTGGGCTCCCAGCAACCAGAATATTGGCTTAACCAACATCCCTGCTGCTTTACATAAATTTATTCTATTATTCCCATCGACCCTGCTAGCTGTTTGTCGCCTTCCACGATGATTTTATTATAGTTTCTCTAAAAGCGTATGATGCATCTACATATGCAACCCTTGCGCAATTCCACATTGCTGTCATTTTCGAATGGTGGACTTCCAAACAAGAATTCTTGGATAAATCACGTTCAAAACGACATTAAATTTGTGTGGATTATAAACATGTACGAAATTTATGAAGACTGACGTTATTAAATTGATTTAAGAATTTAATAATGTTGCAAGAGAAAAATATTCTCTCTCTTCTACAACTATAGACTGAATTTCTCTATTTCAAAGGTAATTTAGTTGTACCTATATCATAGAGTATATCTCAGATGAGTCACTCATTGAAACATTTGAAACTTTCTTGGCGTAACTGGCAGCCAAAGGCTGCTTTCAAACATCAAAGAGAATTTA
Organism: Diploeciton nevermanni; assembly: GCA_027575565.1. Lineage (NCBI taxonomy): Eukaryota > Metazoa > Arthropoda > Insecta > Coleoptera > Staphylinidae > Diploeciton > Diploeciton nevermanni. Next base: position 93,659 of record JAODIE010013040.1, read on the forward strand.
AATAAATATGTAATAAATGTAGGCGACATTGCTCTTACTCTCTAGCTGCTGTATCTACTTTCAACTCAAACGATAACTGCCAATGTTCTCCGTGTCCTACATTCACTTACCTTCTACCAACTCTCCAGATATGAGTCGCAGTCAAATGTGGCATCATTTATGCGTCCTTTTGTTCCCGCATACGGCGGCGGCGACAACCCGGAAGAGACACTATAACACACCCTAAATGTTATTAAAGCAAATTCAAGAAAGTCAGCTATGAAGACGATGTTGTGCGCGATGCAAAATTAGGAATTAATTTACGTGTGGCGCGTTTGTCACGACAGTACGGAGGGAAAACATAAGACTCCGGAAACTGTAGAAGTTGCAGCGTGCAAGAGTTCCTTTTAGTTTATGCGTGGCGGAATATAAAGCGATCATAAAGTATGAGGGCTGTGGAAGGTGATGGTAGAGGTGCAGGTAGCGTTGTCTTAATTGATGCTTCAAATGAACGCCGGAAATCTTATTATCGAGGGGTTCAGGTTTAATAGTTTGTAACTTATCAAAGTTTTCAATTAATATTTAAATACTTTAGCAAAAAGGAAAATACGACAGAGAAATTAATAATGCAAATATATTAAGTTCATAAATTAGGAAAAAATCAGCTAAAAAGTGATAACACATTTTTTTCTTTCTTTCGGGAATAACAAATATAAGCTAACAATAAATGTAAATTAGTACATTTGGAAACAGTCTGTTAACCTTTTTTGTGATGCTTTCCATTTTTGCTGTTTTGCAGCAGAAAAAGTGGTAACAACTTCCGAATGGCGTGATCTTTCCGTAGACACTTCTTCAATAATAGCTTTATTATTATACGCTTACTGAAAGCGAATCGCTAATGTTTGTAACGCATTTAAAACTGGATCTAATCCATTATAGAGCTCCTCACTAATATCCGGAATATTCACCCCTATGCTTTTTCGAAAGGTGGCACAGAAGTAAGAACTACAATAAAAAAAAAGTCTCATCACAGCACATTAACAACACGTGAATGAAAAGTGCACGCAAATTTCCGTCATCGTGCAAATGGCATCGTGTTTATTTCCATGAATAAGCTGTTATGACTATTTAAATGTTAATTGTGAATGGCTAAATCCACATATAATAACAACTCCAAATAAAATCCATCCAATCATTCATTAACAATTTTTGTAGGTTTAACTGATTATATTTTGCTAATTTAAAAAAAAAAAACTACTCATTTGTTAGGTAATTTAAATTGAAAATCACTCCGGTGTTGCATGAAAAAACGACTTTTTCATTTCGCAAATTGCGCAAAGTGCTTACAGTCAGCTTTCACTCGCGCTTTGCTGCGCTACATCCGGTCAGCTTTCATCGGGATGCCGGCAAACAGTAGAATTTATCATCAAACCGAGCAAAAATAAATATTTAACTAGTACCCTTCGACGGCGCTTGCAAAGCTGTGACTTCAGCAGGAAGAGTACGTTTATTTTAACTGAAAGTTTCATTTTAATTTCATTATGAACTGAGGATGAAGTTTCCAGCTTGCGTAACATAGTAAATTTATTAATTGCAATACATCTATCAACATTATGATATGGTAATTGTTTACTTTGTTAGAAAAAAGTAAAAACAAGATTTAATCTAACTGAACTGTTAGAAGAAAAATCCTTATTCTATTTTACCCATATTCTTTTACCAATGATAGTAATCATAAAATATTGTTATAATCAAACATCAAATACTGCGAAATACAAATAAGAAAATAATAAATTTTGAATCTTCTAGTAACCCATTTAAATTTAAATCTCATAAAAGGTTCAAATGACTCAGTAATTTTCACTACGCTTGACTAGCAAATTCCAATTTGTGTCCTGTGGTCGCTTCTCGGCCAAACTGTGGCGTGCCATAAAGGACTTACACAAATTAAGAAGGGTTTGTTTGAAGAAGTTTATCGCGTCACCCAACTACAGGTCTTCGCGCCGCAAGGCTTTTGCAATGAGCTCCGACATGCGGCATTGCATGAGCGGATTTAATTGTTCCGGTCCGGTTTCGTTTGACAATAAGTCCTGCTACTCCCGCGGCATGCTCCTACCATCGCGCGATGTAGAATCGTGTCAGGAACTTCTCCCTGACTTTTCCCAGGACCCAAAACTTAATACTCAGGTGCGAGCAAAAATGAAACAAAGCCAACCTCAAGAAAGTTTCGTGGCATGAGAAATTATCGCCAAATAAGTTCATGAGTATACAAGTTTTTCGTACAAGTTTATTATAACTACTTGGGGTCACGCAAATGCTATTAAATTATTAAATTACTTAAAAGTTGTGGGGTTGTTGCTGTAAAAAATTAGACAAATTTGCTAACGGGGATTAAAATATTACTTTGTTTAGAGGTTGATGTTGTAGAGAGTTTTTCGACCTCGAAGTAAAAGGTCTTAGGTGGAATCAATTTTACTTAAATGGGTGCAAAAGTGGAAACATCGGAAAACTTAATCTCCAAGGTTCTGACTTGTTTGTGATATATGTCTTTGTCTTTGAAGAAATTTATTTTGTATGTATTATATTAAGTAATTCCAAACCCGTAAACTAACTTTATTTTGTTTGTAGTGAAGAAATCATATTTTTTTCAGATGATAGTAACTTCCTAAAACAATTTCAAATTCTTATAACAACATTAATTTTTACAATTCTTTTTTACATTTGGTTGACCGTTCAATATTTTTTATTCTCTCCGCTAAAAAAAGACTAGACTAATTTTTCAGATAAATAAACGCAAAAGTGAATTGAGTAAAGACACATACATCTCGATTGCCGCATATTCATCTTCCCTCCCGTCTTCAAAGCACTGCAGAAAAACGCGACGTGTATAAAGATGCTGATTTACAAGGGTCCCTAGTCAACCGGAACAACAACATATCCGCTTTGATGAGGATCCATGAGGATTTATGGAATACGTGCGGCAGGCACGAGCATTGTATGTCTATAACTTGTCTGTAGCGCACTCTGTGCACACCTGTCTCTCGTTGTCCCTGCTGCTATTCTCACTCCTGCTATCCTTCTATAACTACCACTGGTGTTCCTGGTGTTCAGGCCACGGTGGTAGTGTATGTTACATTCCAAGGTTTCCTCGCACATTTCTGAATCATGTTCTCGTGTTCTTGTGTTGCCACTAGCGATCGTGATCCCGGGCACAACGCAAAGCTAACTGAATCTAATGCGAACAATCGAGTAACATCCGAAAGCGGGGGAAGCAAAGACGCCAGCCGGCGATCACAAATGGCACCCGATGCTGCGTAAAACCCTATTAAATGCAGCTCTCGTACCATCAATCCAACACTTATAGCGTGTTATGAATCTACGTGCTGGCATAATGCGAATCGTGATCCTGATGGTACATAGGAAAAGAAAGGGATTTATGGGAAAGTGACGGAATTTTGAGGTAATGAAGGTTATGGAGTTAAGTGTTTAACCTGGCAATGAAAAAGAATTGTTTAGGTTATGGAAGGAAAGTTTCAATCCCACTGAGGTCATATGTTGAAATATCAGAAACTTAAACATCTAGGTCCCAAGATATGGCAATGTCAGAGAGTATAGAATTTATTTTAAACAATTATTATATTTTTCTAGATGACAGTTTCAAGACTCTATTTTTACAAGATCTAAGATTTTGCTTTAGATCAGCTATCTTTTCTGCAACAAGATGTTGCAACACTATACTAAAACAATATTTATTTTTGATTCCTTCAGCATCCAGTGAAATGTGTTCACCTTCTGCATATGCAGCGAACCTGCTCCATCTCCTGCTGTAGCGGTGGCAGATCAAGTTAGTTAAAATTCCAAACGTTTCGAAAACAAACCGCAACTAACATCCGACAGCATGCTACCTCGCTGCAAGTTTAAAAATAAATCACGCACACTCTGGGAATGAGCTCAAATTATAACGAGGATGTGAATTTCGAGTCATAACATCGACGTATTCCAGTATTCCAGTTGTTGAAATTTATGTTTTGTAGTAAATAAATAGAACGTTGTTACAAATATTACACATGGATGACGCGCGGCGCGTCAGCGTATGTCGTAAACATTTAAACATTGGACTAATTATGTTTGCCAATTTGGCTAGAAATGGAAACATTACTAATTAATTTATATTAACTGAAGCAATTTAATTAACACGATTTATAATTATTTCCGGTGTTGACATTACTTCTAACGAGGTTTAATTAAAATAAATAAATTTTTATTAAAATGTATTTAAAATAAGGTATTAGGTTGTGCAGTTAGATGATAAATTATTTTATCATTTTTAAGAAAGAAATGTCTTTCGCATTTGCACAAGCCGCAATGCAAACCGCTCCACCTGTTGCCGCCTCAACAAAATTCTACTGACGTTCCAAGCTTTCCAAGCCATCGAAACACCCTGAGCTTTACCGATTAAGCCGTCAAATTTAAATCATCAATTTGCTTCTTACTGATGCAAATGTTGCAATTCATTTCTGCTTTGAATTATGATAATATAGCAACTGCAATTAGATTGACACGTGTAGAACGTTATTAAATTTCGTACAAATTGTGCATCTGCCCATAAATTGTTATAGCATGTTGTTCGGTGCAATTATCATCTCCTCGTATTGCCAGAATGCGCATCAGACGAGTTAATAACGCAATTCTAATTGCAAACATTTCAAAACTGCGTACACTGTACGCTGGCGATTTCGGCCTCTCGTAATTGCTGCAACGACGGATGCTAATTGCATTAATGTCGATTTTATTTGCCCGTTGACGTACGCGTCGGTTTCAATATGCGATAAACAACGCAAGTATTAATAAGTGATAACATTGCCACAACGTCCCAAAAAGTGATGTGAACCATTTAGTGTGTCGGTAAACTATATATTAATTGCCTGTTTATTGATGCATTTACAACGTTCAGAATTATTTTGCGATTACAACAGACACATTGTTGTCATGTTAAATTACTAAATATTCTTCCAGCCTAGAATAGATTCGTGAATATCCAAATATGAAAATTAATGCGCATTACACAAATTCCTTTATTCTGCAAACAGGCGCGTTTTGCTGCGTAAACCGGCATTGATAATAATACCGGGATAGTATTAGCTGGATTATTACTGCAAGTGGAGGAAAGCATACAGACCACGTTTACTACTAAACTAAACTGGGTGACTTTGTTGCCATTTTCAATGCTGTCAATGAGCTAACTACATCTGTGCATTAGTGTATTACTGCATTACGATTAGAAGCAGGGTCTGTTTGTTATTGAATTCGCGTGCACGGGCGCTAACCGAGCTTAGACTTATGACGATGTTGGTAATCCGAAGCTGAATAAAGACTGCAATGTTGAGGCTACAATGAGACTGGAAATAATGGGACACTGCAGTGATAAGGATATGAGGAGTAGCTAAGACGTTGGCGGAATATATTTAGACAATTGTGTTACGATCGCCGTTTGCATGAGTTCATTAAGATGTATCACATGTTGGTACCACATTCATTTCTCATAATGCTATTAGAGTCTGGGAATTTAATTTATTTGTTTTCAGTTGCTTGAATGGATGTTATAATTTGTAAATTTATAATTCAATGTAAATCCACTTAAAACATCTTGAAGTCAACTAAATTAAAGATTTAAAATCATTAAAACTCTCAGATTAAAACAAGTAATCATTTAAATTTTTTATTTATTGTTTCAATGACTAAACATCTTTGTTTCGTGCAAAAAGAGAATCTTAACTAAATTTAATAAATATATATTTATTAAATAAAGCTACTCTATACATTCAACTCAATATCTTTGAAATTAAATCTTCTCTTAACATTCCAAACCAATTATTACAACATTTTAAATTATAAACATTTCCATTAATTTTTATTTGTATAAATGAAAAGAATCATCTCACTGGTGTTAAATCCTTCAATTTTCACAAGTCCCTGAAAGTTTTGTATACATTGCCTAACGCACACGCATATGCGCTTTGTTACAATTAAGCTCTTCCTGTTTCATTTTCCGAAATAGAATTGCGCGCTGCACGCACGTCCGCAAAATTGCATTATTATATGCATATCTTGGTAAGGCATAAATTTTGCATGAAATTTTTGTGTTTTATTCAATTAGGCAAATTCAGCGCACACGTCGCGTTTTTAATTGAATGGCTTTTTGTGCGCACCAACAATACGCGTCATGAATGGCACATATTAATACACAACACAGAGCGCACCAGCACAAAAAAAAAACTCACCGAAAACAACAACTACTTTATTAATCTGCTATGTATATTTACTCACAGTTTATATGTAAAGCATTAAAATTTGAATCTAACCAATATGATTGAGATGAGTTCAAAACCTTACACTTTTCGTAAATAAATACAACAACGTTTACTAGTGTAATAAGTAATGCGTGGCATTAGTTTGCACATAAACTGATGATTTATTGGCGCAAGTGTCAATATTGGTTGTTCATAAAAACAAATTATTGTAACCTCAAAAAAGTCTTCACGTGAGTTTAGGTAAGCAAGGCATAGAAGTCTAGTGTCACTAGTACTCTCTACGTCGATCTATTTATAAAAAGACTTGAACTGCGATTCACTCGCTTGCAACACAAGCGTCGAGACGCCGCGACGGCAGTCAAAGTAGGACGCTCGTCCCGACGTGGCCCGTTTAGCAACATTCGCCCAGCGCTCGCAATACGCATGAAAAATGCAAACTCTATAGCCACGAGTGTGTCAAGTAGTTGTAAAAAGAGTGTGAAGAACAATTTTACAGTCAAGTGCAGTGATTCACATTGGGCTTTAAAGCTCAGTTTTGAGTGCTACAGTTTTTTTTTTTTTTTTTATTTTGCTATGAGACAAGCTATAGAAGTAGCAATGAAAAGGTTTGTTACATTTGAATATTGAATAAACATGGAAATATAAGAAAAAAATATTTCATGGTACAATTGGTTTCAATCATTTTATTTATGTTTGCGGAATATACTTGACCTGTTTTGATATATTGACAATTATTTAGAAAGTTTTCACCGTTTTGCCACTGCCGAGTTGTTACTAAATCCTTCAATTTGACTTCTAATGGTGATATGAGCATATATCATTTTGTAAAATGAAGTAAACGAAGAGTAGATAAACGGAATTTAATTGAATGTGTTTGCAACATTCTCAGACATTCTATTTACAATCTAACATTGTATTTATATTCTTTTTATTAATGGTCCTTGAAATGAGCTCCCGTTATAAATTTTTTTCGTGATCATAAAAGATCAGTGCCATTAAATCTTATTTTATTATCCTTTCTTGCTGATATAATAGAGAGCTTTGGAGTTAATCAACTTTTGATCTGTCATCTTCGCGAAACAACATCAGCAATAAAACCATAATTACGTGAAAAATAACAATTTCAACAAAATTGTGTTAAATTGATAGTTGATTGCAATCATTTATCGCTTAAATCTTCTTCATAATTTCCATAATTTATCAATTAGCACTAAATCAGTTGAGCCCAATATGCGCTAATTAAGTGATTGTTAAATATTATGCCGTTAAATCAATTTGTAGATAGATCTCATTGGTATAAATAAATGCTTGTTAACATTTGCAATTGCTGTTTATAACTGCAAGCGCAATTGATTAAATGACCCGATATTATAACATAATAATCAACAGAAAATTGTGTAAATTTATTTTAAATTGCTTTAAACATGAGGAAATTATTGATTGCTATTGCTTGCAAGACTCCCAGTCATAATGGAATATTATATGTTATGATATGAAATTATTAACATGATATTACTGGAGGGCAGGACTATTTTTGTTCATTGAATTTCTTGGTACTACTTGAGTAGGAATGACAGCATAAAACATGTATGTATCATACCATGAAAGTAATTTACAGCAACTAATCTATGAAGTGCAGTATTCCTGAAATAATTCCGAATAATAATGAAATATTAATCAGTCTTTGTTTCTTCACCACTGTCTTCTAAAATTTACTTTCTGTTACAGGGGAATACGCTAGTCAAGCCCACAGCAAACAACTCAGAGAAATCAAGGTAATCACATTCGAGCAGACAATTCGTCTCCACCTTTGCGCCCACCTCGCAATATTCTCAGCTGGTTGACACTGAATCTATTGGGCAATGGTCGATTTACGCTCCTCTACTCCCTGGGTCATAAATTGTATTATTAGCTGAGAGTGCAGCCGGATACAACTCCAACAAATATTAACCCAAATAATAAACTTGTGATTTTTACAAAACAAAAACTTATTTTTGAGCCTAAGACCTTAACCGTGTGTACCTTGTATTGCACAAGCAAGTTTTTGATTAAAAAAGTTGCGTTTTAAAATTAAATTTGGAATTCGGAAATTTGACGGCGTGTAGCAACGTGCGCACCCTGAGCAGGAAATAAATACATAATTCATTCTTATATATTGCTCTAAGTAGTTGTTGTAAATAAAGATTGTGTGAAGCCTTCATTTTGGTTATTAAAATCATTTTTCTTTTCTTTGCCTCTTCTAGGTTTCTTTTAAAGCGCTTTGTACACAGACTCCAACAACTAATCAATAAATCCTTAAATATTTTTTTACTGTTTTTGTCTAATTTACTACTATTTTTGTGGCAACTAAGTTTTGACAGAAACACGGCGCGTGCCAGATGTTTTTTCGCTGTTATTGGCTTTCATTGGCTGCTAACTCGACGTGAAATAGTTAGCAAAGAAACTCAAATTAATAATTTTGCTTGCGCCGAAGACGCGCACGCGCAAATACGTGATTGTATAGCTCTCAACTACCCACGCCGCCCTCAAGACTTAATATTGCGCGGATGGCGCGCACGGATGAACGACCCAAACAGCCGTAACTTATCTCGCGACAGACGCGTGGAAAATTCTCTTAAAACTTGCACTCAAGACGTGTTTTAAACACAAAACGAACATGTGTACCTTGGTGCACATACTTACATCACTCTAGCAAAATAAATTCTAATTTGTCCAAGGATGTGACTCGATAGACTCCACTCACGCGCAAGTAACTTTATTTTCCTCCAGATTTTTTTCTTCTTGGAAAACAGTTTCAAACGGTGTTGAAAGTTTTATTTCTCTCTCTAACATACGTGCGTATCAATCTTATAAATTGCGCGTTGATCTATTGATCTGCTGATGTTTATTACTGCGGTGCGATGTCTGCGGACATCGTAGATGACTCTTGACATTCCAATTAGGAGTGTGCCCTTTATTCTAATATCCCAATACATTATTGTTGCGTGTTAGTCTTTTTATCAAGGTGTTATCGACGCAAAGAAGCAAATATTTGTCTTGCTCAATAAAAGATTGTAACCCATGTCCGATTCGATACACGTGTGAGTGTTGAGATGTCCTTTGGCAGGGTTTTTGCAATTTGTGTTGGAGTGTCTTGCCGCTCCCAGGGTCATATTTCACTTAACCTGTAATAAATTTCGGTGTGTCTTATCACATTGTAGAAGAACCTCGTTGCTTCCACGGATGTAATATTGTTATAAAATTTTATCTATTTTGAACAGTCTGTTATTTTCTTCTACTTGCACTGATTCTACTGTCTTAAGTAGACTTTCTATTATCCCATGACCTTCCTCAAAGATTTTTGAACCCGTTTCATTATGCATCCCGCCGCCATGAATATGGTGCAAGCGAAAACTGAGCCATTGCAGCCGCCACAATGTCGTGCGGCTCCCCAAAACATCCTGTAGTTAATGTTTCATAGTGGTCGAGGCACATCCTTCCGGTGTTTATACAAGATATGTGCAGGCGTGGGCGGACGTGCGGTGCCAGCCACCTTAATTGGTTCCTGTGCTCGCAGTATTCATTGTTTACGTGTGTAGAACGAGGGAGACTTCCGCGGTACGGCTTAAAATAAGTGCCTTGTATTGTTTCCAAATCTCCAAATAACTTTAGATAGTAACAAAGCCTACTTCCAAAGAAAGTAAGATCATTTCCTTAAAACATTTAGTTAAAGTAATTTCATTTGTGATTAATGTATTCAACTGAGATTCCTATGCTGTTCCTTTGAGACACTGGGTTGAATATTCTAAATCTATTCCGTAGTCTGCCGGTAGTGCCATTAAAGTCCACGAATCGGCACTTGCAATTTACGGTCACTTCAGCTGACTTCCTTATCGAGTAGTTGCAATTCCTGCTCAGTGCTAAGCCACGCGGTTGGAGTGCCGCACGAACAATACAATACAATTTGTTGTAAATAAACGAGCGCCGTGAGGAAAGTATTAGAGAGGTAATTTGGTCAGGTTGCGGTTACTTTGTGATCGGCAGATTTCCCAGGAGGTGCGGCGTGGAGTCGGACGCTGGCATGAGTGAATGCTCTCGGCGGCGGCAGCTCAGATTGAGCCTCAAGAATGCGGTATCGGATACTTTTCCCCGCCTCCAACACCCCGTCCATGCGACTTCCGCTCGAGTGCCTGGCGAATACACAACGCGATCAACAATGGCTGGAATGGCAATGCAAGACACCTCCATTGATACAGTCGAGAAGTGTCCGAAAACTATTGTATAGGTTACCATTGTTGCCGCAGAGGAAAAAATTCACCAAACACAAGCCAGAAGAAATTGTGTAAAGAAATAATACTATTAGCTCAGCAAATTTGTTAGCGTAGAAATATTTTTGACAAAGTATCTCTTTTGAGGCTAAGGGATAAAATATCGTCTTGCGAACCTGATTCCTGTATCGTTTTATACACTCACCGATTCATCAAGCCAGACTATTTTCGCGCCGGCATCATACACATTCATTTCAAGAGGTGCGCCGCCTGCGCGCTGTGATATTTCAAAGTCGCAAACACTTTTCCAGCGTTCCGTTTGCTGCCTTTCATCCAGATTTCCAGGTAATAGATGCATCCGTACATGTTCGACGCGTTAAGAATAAGATTTGCCGAGAAATGCGGCTTGAAAAACGCAGACGTAAAAAATACATTCTTACTGTGCAGCCACATGGTGGAAAATAGCAATTTACTATTCGCTATGGAAAAATTGCGCTCGTAAATTGGTTTTATTTATACTGCATAAGCTGCTGTTAAAATAGGAACGTAGAGTCTATTCTGCATGACATGTGGAGACGCGTATTTCACCGCTATGGAGCAACCAAAATCACGATGATCTTGATGAGTAAATAGTATGCGATTTTATTTACGTGGCGGCAGAATTTTCCGGCTTGCTTATTTCCGAATGCAAACATGGATGCCCACAGGTACGCGGTGCATTCAAACGAATAAATATTACACATTGCAATAAAACTCGGAATATTTATGGCAGCTATATATTAATAGTAGCGCATTTTCAATTCGTAAATATTGTTGGACGACATCCAGGGCAACAAACAATAAGCGTGTGCGACCTTATGAATACTAGCACAACATAAGACCACGGTGGTTGTGTGAAAATGAAAACCGATAAAAATGCATTAATGGCAATTCCATTTAAAATAAGAAATGTTAATTTAAAGACTCATTTTCCTTTTTACACACCGACGACTGCCAATTCCTAGTTGTTATAGACTTTTTTAAATTGAAGCCATTTTAATATTCATCGTATATATAATAATTAAACGATATTTCATGAGACTGCTTGGCGGCAATAGCACGTGAGCAACGGTTTATGAATTTATCATCATGCCGAGTTGCATAGCGTGCAGTTCGTTCCGCACGCGTTCACGACTTTTTCTTCCTTCCGCGAAAGCTTTTTCGCATTCAGTACGCGTTCCCGTCTTTGCCAGACGACACAATAACACACATAATGGCCTAGCGTTCGGATGATGCATGCGCGGGAAGCTCGTTAAAATTTATTCATTAACGCGCCGCAGTTGCGCACAGAGCCATTAACTGAACCCATGGACAGTCAGAGATAAAACTATCCAAAACAATCGACAAAACCCAGTGCTCACGCTCTTCACAAAGTTCTTCAGCACAAATTTAATTAAGTCACTAGAGTTCATTGAAGGTGATAATATTTAATAGCGTGAAAAGATTGAGAGTCAGCATCACAAAAAGAAACAATTTACTGATTGATGTCTGAATTGCTTATATGTGCAAACAAATTCAATACACTACAAATAAAAATGTATATGAGGACAGCGTTTTAAGAGACAAAAGTATTCCCGGCGAGAATCGACCTCTGGTTGAGTGCTGTAGAACCAAAAACGTAAATAACTCTGCAACCTGACATTGCCAGCGTTGGTGCAAATTACCTCGTCTGTTCTTACCTGTGCTAGTTGTATTTTTGCTCCTTAGACAGAAAGATACTACAATTGAACGCTTCTTGCTACATTTCAACTTAAATGTATTTCTTTAATTATAAAATAAAATATTTACCTCTTTTCTTTTTCATCGTCATCAATCACGTCGTGGCGTGTGACTTGTAAGCGTACTGCAAGCACATCGGTTACAGACCGACACCGTACTTGCCCACCCCCTACTGGTCGCTCAACGTTTTCTGTTCACCAGGAAACTACAACGCTGCTATAATTTTTTTATAATTTACCTAAATTACTGACTTTTTTATTGAATCTAATTTCATTTTAATCAAAAAAAAATTATTACAACAAAACTCAATTTATTTCAAATGGAACTCCTCTATATCAGTTTTTTTTATTATTATTATTGCTATTGTTTGTCAAGTTCAATTTGAACTTTTCAAGAAACTCCAACATCCTTCCAAAGAAAATGATTTATTGTCATATATTTTTTCTAAACCTTCTTCTCTGACTAAAACTATATATTTAAATAAAAATTCATTCTTTTTGTGTCAACTGCTTTTTCTGATTTGCAGGATGCGAAAAAACGAAAACTCCTCAGCGTCGGACCCACCTGATGCTGGAGGGTCTAAGCAGCGCGCCTCTTACATAACAAACGCATCCTCGTCTTCCTCCAGCAGGGATAATTTGAAAATTGGCATCTACGGCTGGCGTAAACGTTGCCTCTACGTCCTAATTCTGGGCTTACTCGTCATGGTTATCATTAATTTAGGTTTAACTTTATGGGTGCTTAAAGTAATGGAATTCTCCTCAGTAAGTAAAATTAATTTCTTTGATTTAATATCATATTGCACCAAAATAAACGTTTAATTGCAATACTAAGGGATCACATTTTAAAATGATAACAGGCAAAGCGTTGTGTGTATCTTGAAAAATTAACGGTGATTAAAGCCAGAGAACAAATGCGCCGCAAGGAGTATAATTGGAATAATGAGTGAGGTGGTATAAACGGCGACAGCAGATCGTCCGCCTTCGTGAAATTATTCTGGTAATTATGTCCTGAAGGTTTCTCGAACGTCAGAAGCGTTCCAAACAGAATAAAATGTCTTGAAATATAAAATAAAAGCTTTAATACGCTTAGATTAAAGTAAATTATTTAAATAATATACATTTCTTTTTAATGTGATTTTATTAGATTAATGAGACATTGTTGTGTTCTATTTTTTGCGCATTGGTTGAAACGATCAAACTGAACATAGAAGATTCAACCGCTTGCAAATGCATAAAAACTTATTTAATATATTAATTAAAACTTCCCTAATTGATAAGGCAATACTACAGTTGTTTTTATGCTTATAGTTACATTGCCGTGAGAGTGGTTTGAATGCGATTTTATTTGGTTTTGATTGAAGTGCGCTCAGTTTTATTTACATTATAATTCGTAAATTTAAACAACATTTTATCAAAATAAGCAAGTATTAATAACAATTAACTAGTGAAATTTAGTTTCACTTCCGTGAATTCTGGAAAACAAAATAATTGAAAGATATTCTTGTGCCTGAGAAAAACCCAAATTTCCCTCGGGTTGCTCCCGTCGCTTTACCGAATGAAGCTTTCAATAATTCAACATAATACCGATTATTGCTGGCTGCTGCTCACGGCGTGATTGCCCGGATCGGTGCACAAAATCAAGGACAAATCAGTATGCTATTTGAAGTAAATCTCGACAAAAATCCGAATGGAAACCATAAAATCTCTATTCCAATAAAACAAAAGTTACGTTGGCTATTTGACTACTATTCGTCTCTATCAATATTGCAATAAATATTTATATGCCATTAATTCCCATTATCAAATGTGCTCGTATGTTTATTTACCGTTATAATAATGTTTGTTTTGCGTTTTGTCCCATTGCAGGAGGGCATGGGTCAATTGAAAATCGTCGCCGGCGGGCTACGCCTCGAGGGCACTGCGTACGTTCTCGACTCTTTAATTACGAGCAGGATACGCTCCAGGACCGGTCAGGCAATCGTCGTCGAGTCTAGCAAAAACCTGACTCTCACAACGCGCGATGCGCACGGAAAATTAGATAATATTATTTATTTAGGTAAGCGTAGAGCGCTGCAAAAATGACTGATTGATCTAACTAGGTTGTGTTTTCGGCTTTTTCTTCTTGACGACGACCCGTAGGTAATGATCGCTTCGAGTGCCTAGCAAACAATTTCAAAGTGATAGACGACCGAGGCCACATTCTGTTTGCGGCGAGCCGAGATGAAATCGTCGTTGGATCTGACACACTGCAGGTGACAGGTGAAGGCGGCACGACGTTCAGCGGATCAGTGCAGACGCCGCTGGTGAGGGCTGATTCGGGTCAGGATTTGAGGTGAGAGAAAACTCAACAAGCAGATAGCTACAATAATCTTGGCGATATCTTTGCACCGGTTACTCCAAGACCTTTTACGAGTTTAGTGTAACTTATTGCACCTCTATTTGTTAACCTTCTTTGGGTGTCAGAGGTGAGGATGTGAAGAAGGTGCAGAGGTGATCTTGTAGCAAGTCAAATGGAGAACTTGATTTATCAAATTGAACTTGGAAAGAACGAGATTTTTATGACTTTATTGAAGTGTTTTTCTCGGAGGGCATTCTGCAACATGTGTTACCTCAGTCGCTTCTGAAATATATGGAACCACTGGGAAAGTCAAAATGGAAATTCGTGTTGTTTATCACATTTCGTTTTTTCTTACACTAAGCGCTGCAAGCCATCTATTATCATGTAAAATTCTCATGTTAGCATCTCGCTGTTCCTCATCCAAGTGGCAAACTCAATTTCTCTAGTGTTGTTTTTATTTTAGAGATGCATACAAATCTTGAAATTTGCTTGCCCAAAACTTACAAACTACTACTTAAAAACGGGATTATGGAGCTTTCTCAGACCTAAATCTTCATGTAATTATATTCCAGACTGGAATCACCTACACGAACCTTGGAAATAAAAGGCCCCCACGGAGTGAACATCGTGTCACGCGCCGGCGAGATCAAAGCCATGTCGTTGAACGATGTCAAGCTGAAGTCCGTCGAGGGAGCGATACGATTAGACGCGAGCGTTATCGTCATGGACAAAATACCGACAGCGATCCCAAGCTCTAAAACGAGCCAATCAAAGAACCACGATATCTACCAGCTCTGCATCTGCAATAACGGCAAACTGTTCCTAGTGCCGCCGCATCATTACTGCTCCGACGACGGCATCGTGTGCCGATAGAAAGAAAGCCTACACATTTAACTGCCACGAAGCAAAAAAGCCAAATAGAGAAACCCGCTGCGATATCCATTCAGAGAACGCGATCGACACGATTACAACCTCATGCATAACTAAACGTTGTTGTGATAACTTGTAAAGATCCCAAATTGCAGCTGCAGGAACGCTGCCAACTCGTAACTATCGGCGACATGATGCGACCGCCATGCATCGTAATGAGTAACAATTGTAACTTTGTACGTACCACCACTGCAATTGAATCCTCCGCGCGACATGTACATACGTGTAATATATGTATACATGAGACGAGAATGTATTAATAAAATGTAGAATTATAAATTTTATATGCGATGAAAATGGAATGATGGACGTTAGGTCGCTAGCAGTAAATGTATAAAGATTGTTAGAATGTTTAGTAATATCGTAATAGGCAATAATGATTGTACAGTTCACTGATTGCATTATCAGGCTACCTTTAGTAGTTATAAAAGTATCATCAGCGCTATTAATGCCTTAATAACCTGTATAGCTTTATGAATATAGCATTTGTTGGAGAATGTCATCATTGATTCCTTAGAATCCTTTATAATAATCTTCGAAAACTAAACTGCACTGGCCCCTATGATAGAATAGCAGAAGTATATCTCTAATTTATATCCTTAACAAGTGCACAAATATATTATTTTTTATCTCCTTTCATTTCTAAAAATAAGTTTCTGTTTTTGTAAGATCATTATTCAAATTTGTAGGAAATTCATGACTAAATTCTATAATTTATCACTTACAACAAATTCCATGGCTATTATCTACGCACACTTCCTCTTAATTTCCTCTTCAACACTCATTCTAAAATATCATTGGCGCCGTCTAATTAAGCACCATTTCACTATGCGTTAGATAAATTTAGAATTAGTCTATTCTGGAATGTAAAACGAGTTGAGCGCGTTACAAATGCAAAACATGTGTCTCCTCATTACTTTGATTTTATTGCTTTTTGCCTCAACCGGAACACAAAAAATCGATAATGATGCTATTAAAAACTATAGTGAATTCTTTAACTTTGGGCATAAAAAGCACTTTGAGAAAATAGACCGTAACAAATATGAAAACTCGGTGATTAAATCAAAAGTGGACATACTAGGTGCTGTTTTCAAACAAAATATCGCTTTTATCAAGAGTAAGAATTTCATGGACTTGGTTTTCCTTATTGATGCTTCATCTACAGTTGGACAACATAATTTCAATAGTGAATTGAAATTTGTCAAAAAGTTATTGAGTGATGTTACGGTTGATTATAATCATACCAGAGTTGCCGTGATTACTTTTAGCTCTCAAGATAAAATAGTAAGCAACTTCTATTCAAATTCATTCAACTACTTTATACTTACTTTTAGAATAAATCAATTGATGAGATTACTAATCCCAAATCGGAAAATACCAAATGCCTGCTTCTAAACAATGAAATCAACAACATAGCATATTCTGGAGGTGCTACTTACACCCTAGGAGCTTTCAAAGCAGCAAAAGAGATTTTTGAGAATAGTAGACCTGAGGCAGAAAAAGTTCTCTTTCTCATAACAGATGGATATTCTAATGGTGGTAACCCAATTCCAATTGCCAATGAATTAAAAACGTCCCAAGTTACTATTTTTACAATTGGTGTCTCCAATGGAAATATTAGAGAGCTTTATGAAATTGCAACACAGCCAGGTGAATTGCACAGTTATCTCCTGGATAGTTTTGAAGAGTTTGAAAGCTTGGCAAGGCGCGCACTGCACGTTGACCTACAAAGCGGCAATTACTATCCCCTGGGAATAAGCAGACCTTGTGATGGTCTTTGCGAGGGCGGCAATTGCTGCGATAAGAATGCGCATTGTATGTGTGGGACTTCAACTGGACAATATAGTTGCGTTTGTGAGCTGGGCTATTATGGATCGGGACTTCAAGATTCATGCGCGCGTAAGTTATTTCTCGTAAAGAAAGTATCGCAATGTAAACTCTTTTATTATAGCTTGTCCTTCTGGGAGTTATGCAGATGGTCCCAATATCTGTCTACCATGCCCTGATATCCACCACTTTACTAAACCTCCAGCTATTGGAATAAATTCCTGTAATTGCAAAGCTGGTTTTAGGAACAATGAAAACTCTTCCTGTGAGGTGATCACCTGTCCTAAAATAATGCCTCTTGAAAATGGGTACTTTGTAAAGAAGAAGGAATGCAGCACTGTTTTAAATAGTGCATGTGGAGTGCGTTGTAATGTAGGGTATACTTTATCAGGAAGTAGTATAAGATTATGTCAAAATGATGGAACTTGGAGTGGTCAAAAACCTTCCTGTTTAGGTAAAACCTTTAAAAAGTTTCTTCAAATTACCAATTAATTTCATATAACAAACATTTTAGTTAAAACTTGTAGTAAATTACCAACTCCTTCGCATGGTACCATGGAATGTCGTCATTCAGACCTCTCAAACAATTTTACCGTTTCCAATACTCACATGCCAGTTGATACAACTTGCATTTTCAATTGTGAAC
This sequence comes from Diploeciton nevermanni, assembly GCA_027575565.1. Taxonomy (NCBI): domain Eukaryota; kingdom Metazoa; phylum Arthropoda; class Insecta; order Coleoptera; family Staphylinidae; genus Diploeciton; species Diploeciton nevermanni. Next base: position 111,697 of record JAODIE010013040.1, read on the forward strand.
GTGGTTATACTCTGGTAGGATCCTCTTCTAGAACTTGTCTACCGCTAGCTCAATGGGATGGTCTTAGATCCGCATGCAAACAAATAAAATGCAACAAATTGTCCAAGATAAATTTTGGGTTTGTTGAACCTAAAGCGTGCATTTTGAGTAAACAACCGTATGGTAAAGAGTGCAAATTCTCTTGCATGGATGGTTTTGAGTTAATAGGTGTTATTGAAAAGAAATGCAGTGATGGTTTTTGGGACACTAACGAAGAAGTTATTTGTAAAGATATAACACCTCCAGATTTAGCTTGTCCTGATGATATTGTAGAGTCTACACTTTCTGGCAAACAATATGGTCTTGTCTCAATTACAATCCCACCAATCACAGACAATTCCTACTTGAACGTCACGACTTGGTCTAAACCTGCTAGTAAGGGAGCCCACAAATTCAAAATAGGTACACATCAAGTGTCTTTCTATGCTCAAGATGTTTTTAAAAATAAAGCCAAGTGTACATTTAATGTAACAATTGAGGATAAGGAACCTCCAACTATAGAAGAATGTATTGATCCACCTATTTTCATTAGCAGAGGGTCTGCTAATATTACTTGGGACCCACCAAATATTTATGACAACTCACAACATATTGTCATCAATCAAACGCATTCGTTTGGAATATTTCCAATTGGAACTACCCAGGTCATCTATACAGCTCAAGATCGTAGTGGAAATGAAAACAGATGCGTCTTGAATATCACAATTGAAGAACCAACTTGTCCGCCAATGTTAACACCTGAATTTGCAAGGTCTCAATGCAAAACTAATGATAGTACCATTCAATGTGTTGTTACTTGTGATGAAGGATACGCATTACCAATTCCTGATCATTCAACTGCAATTCTGGATAATACTACTCAGTTTTATTGTGTGGATCAGGAAGCTATATGGATTAACAGTGAAAATTTAACAGTTCCTGATTGTAGTATTACTGAATTACCAATAGAAATAACACAAGAAGGAAATATTGAATTTGCAATTAATTCTAGTGAGGTAGAAGCTTGTGATGATTTTAAAAAACTAGAAAACCTTCAAGAGATGATTAAAAAAAGTTTGGAAGAGAATACAATCGAAACTTGCAATAATGAAATAGAGTGTCAGATATCAACATATCCCCACTGCGTTGAAATTAACAATGATTTACCTAATTTAGTAAAAAGGAATGTAATAGACACGACTAGAAATCCAATTAAAAAACGCCGAAAGAAAATAAACATCAGATTTCAGATTAAAGGGAAGAATAAAAATAGAAAAATATCGAGAAACAGAAAGGGTTTCTTGTCAGCAGGAATCGTGGGTGACTATAATGTAAGCATAAGTCGACCAGAAATCATCTGTCGTTTGGGAAGCATTAGAAGAAAGTTCAAATGCAGTAAGACATTTTGAATCTGGTTTGGTATGTTTGAGATTGTATTATTTATGTTTCAGTTAAGTGCCCTCTTGGTACCTTCCACAATTCAACTTCCCACTCATGTCAGAGTTGCGATATTGGTACTTATAATAGTAAAATGGGTCAAGGTGTTTGTAAGCAGTGCCCAGAAAATTTCTCAACTAGAAAGTTACATGCTAAGAGTAACCTGGACTGTGTTGGTAACTAAAAATTTTTCTCTTCTTGTCCTTGATGGTCAATCTTTTTTTTTTTTTTTCTTTAGAAAAGTGCCTGCCGGGAACATTTGCGCACATGAAACAAATTAAACACCCTAAAAACCACCCAAATTCTATAATTGAACGTGCGACACTCAAACCCTTCTGCCGTTCATGTCCACTTGGAACTTATCAATCACTCTACGGCCAAACAACATGTATGCCTTGTCCCTTGAACATGACCACCGCCAAACGCGGTTCTAAAACAATCCAAGAATGTGAACATCTAGACAACCCATGTCTACAAAATCCATGTCAACATGGTATTTGTATATCTTTCGAAGATTTTAGCTACAATTGCGAATGCCACGAATACTACACTGGCAGCAATTGTGAGATTTTCATGAATCCCTGTAATTCACATCCATGTCAGAATGACGGAAAATGTTCATATTTAGAATCATTCGGGTACAATGAAGAACGAGTTACTTTGTTTACAACGTATGTCTGCCACTGTACAGGAGGATATTCTGGACGAACTTGTGGATCTGTAGCTAATCAATGTGAGTTGGATTGTAAGAATAATGCCACATGTGTTCTGGCTGAAGATGATGAAGAGATTTGCCTCTGTAGTCGAGGATTTACTGGCAAATTTTGCGAGGAAAAGATTGAAAAGTGTAAGGATGGTATCAATTTATGTGAGAATAATAGTACTTGCGTTGAAATAAATAACGAGTTTAAGTGCATTTGTAAAGATGGGTTTCTTGGCAAAAGATGCCAATATGTTCCTTGTGATTTCAATAACTGCACTGGGAATGAAATTTGCATTAATATGGAATTATCAGGGATTACACTCCAAGATGATTTTAGATGTATATGTCCTGATGGTTATACAGGAGATTATTGCCTGGATATAATTGATTTCTGTCAAATTTATTCATGCCAGAACCAAGGAATATGTAGTTCTACAACTGGAAATTATTTTTGTGTTTGTCCCAAAGGAACAAAAGGACGAAATTGTGAAATAGTATTGAATGGAAATTATATAATAACATTTCCAAGATCAGGTGTTACTGACTTTATTGAATTGCCTACGTTGGAAGAGAAATTGAATGCAATTAGTTTATGTTTTTGGGTGTTTACCAATGATACCAACAACTACGGAACAATCTTGTCTTATGCAAATCAAAATTATTATAATGCTTTTACAATCACTGACTACACCGGGTAAACTACTTCAAATTTCTACGTTTTATACTATATCTAATAAATTCAATATTTTTAGAATTGTTTTATATATCAACAATGATTACATCGTCACTGATATTATGCTCAATGATGGCAACTGGCACCACGTTGGCATCTCATGGAGCAATCAGAATGGAGACTATCAAATTTACCTCAACTCAATATTAGTAAACAACGGAACTAATCTCAGCAAATCCAAGGCAATTTCTGCCAAAGGAAAATTTATTATTGGTCAAGAACAAGATTCATTAGGTGGAAAATTCAGTCAATCTGAGTCCTTTCTTGGAAAAATAACTCACATGGATATTTTCAAAACACCGATTACTCAAAAAGATGTCGAGAATCATATGAACAATTGTAACACTACCAGAAACATAGAATACATGCTCTACACTTGGTCCGAGTTTGCAGAACACCTTCGAGGTGATATCAAAGTAGAAACCAGTACTTTCTGTCAACAATGTCAACTCCCAATTAAACCCAGTAATGGAATAGTGGTTGTAAATCAGAATACAGCTTTGTACACTTGCAACAAAGGTTATGTACTTAACAAATACCACAATGGACGTAAATGCTTAAAATCCACGCAATGGGAAGGAAATGATCCAATTTGTGTTGCAGTTCATTGTGGGCATCCCAGCTACGTCCTCAATGGTTACTTCGTCGGAAACAACTTTACATTTGATCATAAAATTGAACACAAATGCAACACTGGTTTTGCACTTGCTGGAAGTGCAAAACAAATATGTAATGAAACTGGAAGATGGTTTCCTGATCCTCCGAAATGTTTAGGTGTTCATTGTCCAAAACCAAGAGTAAATAAAAACGCAAAAATTGTTGTACATGAAATAGATGACGTTGAAGAATCTTCCGAATTAGGTTTTGAAGATATGAAGATTTTTAAGCCAGGAACTCAAATTGATATCACTTGTTTAAATATTGAAGGAGATAGTGAAGAGACAACTTTAACTTGTATGTCTGACGGCAAATGGGATGCGGAAGCACCAAAATGTAAAAAAAAAATGAATTTACCTTGTAACATAAATTATATTCCTGATGCTCCTGATAATGGATATGTGGATGAAAATTCCTATAAAGATGTTCTTGATGGAAACAGTGCACAGATTTACTATGTGTGTCGACGTGGATACAAACAGATTAATGGGAATTTTACTACTTGTATTGTAGATGGATATTGGTCTGAAGTAAATATGAAATGTCAAGGTACCATTCAAATCTTGAAAGGTTTTAAGTTCTAAATCGATGTTGTTGCAGCTATCACTTGTAAGAAACCTCGAGACTTGACAAGTTATGGTCTGAGATTAATTCAAGGACAGGCAACTGAGTACCGATTGGGGCACATGGTCAAATATGAATGCACCGAGAAGTTTACAACAGTTGGAAATTTAATTGCAAGATGCATTTATCCAGGCTCATGGTCTAAGTTAAGTGGTCTTTGTCGGAAAATCTAACAATTTAAATATATAATATTTATTTAAGAATTTGAAGAAATTTGAATTGTTTTTTGTAATAATTTTATGTTTAGGTATGTTAGGTATTGATTAAACTTCCAAACAAATATCAACAAGTCTATTTTCGTTGCTCGACATTTCCCTAGCATTTTCAGTGTCAACAAACTTTCAATATCAATTTTACTTTTGCCTTTACAAGTACATTTTACTTCTCTACTACAATGGACAAAAAGAAAAATATTAAACTTAATCTCCGTGCAATGGCTTGCAAAGCTCGCCGAGATGGAACCTTCACCCAGAATATGGATTTCACCGAGGCAAGCATGAATATAATGCGGCAATACAACATCACTGATGAAAAACGAAGGCAACTTCTTGGTTTCATGCAGAAAAACATCGAGGACTTAAAGATAAAAGAATTTAAGAAACATGTAGAACCTGAATATCCAAAAATTGTGAAGAAAAACACTGCTCATAGGGATTTACTCAAAATGGCCGATCAATTGCAAACAGCACCGCTTGGTAGATATGTCCAGAAAGATATACTAAGAAGAACTGGAATGCTGAAACAACAAGAAGTATTCCATGATACTGTTGCTCAAGTGATCAAAGATTTTCGACAACAATGGTTGGAGATTACTCACCAAAAAGGTATTCATAGGACCATTCAGAATCTTGATCATTCTGACACTCATCCACAATTAGAACCTTACGAGTATTTCGGAAAAACAGAGAGATATGATGAGTTTGTTAAAAATCAAGCAAGATTGAAGCGAAGATTGTTTATACAGTACCCACTTATGCATAAAATAATACTAAGTGCAACCCAGCTTCCTGATTTGTTAGTTGATTTTGGAAATTACAGGAGCACCGAATATGAAATCCCAAATATCACGACAATCTTCAATGAAGAAATTGAAAAGTGCAAAGGGGTAATTCGCAAGTATCATTTTAAACTAACCAAGATTGTTAACAAGTCTAAAAATACATTTCCAAAAGACCCAAGAGCACTGACCAAGTTTAAAAAAACTGCAACAGTTTTAATAGGATTAATCATATCAAGATTAATTCGGAATACAGTGGAACATCTAGTTTCAGTCACCGCAACAGAAGACAAAGTGCCATATTTAAAGTTAAATCTAACTTATGAAAATGGACTTTGCTTGACTCCATCCGCAGAAGAAACTAGTAAAATGTTTGCGGAAGTGGTAAATAAATTAGCTGAAGCTGGCAATAAACTTTTAGCTGTTGAGAGTATTTTAGATGAGAATATTGAAGAACTTTACGTGCCTATTTACATCGAAAATGATTTTAAAGAGAAGACTTGTGCCTTAATTTGTGAGAATATAACTGAAATGTATCAGCCAGTATTCGAGTATGTTCAAAACATTGAAAGTAATTTCATGTCGTTGCAAACTTCAAGTATGTCAACGGCTGAGCAAACATTTGAGGAGTCCTGTAATAGGATAGACTTTTACTTGGAGCTCATTAATAAGGTTGAGGAAGTGGTGACCAATGAATATTACGCAATAGGATCACTTGAGCAGGAAGATTGTAAAGCAAATCTAAAGAAATCAATTTATGGTATTATTGAAGACATTGCAGCAAAATTGGTATGTCAACAAGAGTGGGAAAATGAAGACATCATTGATGAATTTGAAAAATTAGCTGCTGAAGCAAGGAATATTCCGCAAGCCAGTGAAGCATTGATGGCTCAAGGAGTTTACATGACTTGGGCACGGACTGAACTAATGTCACAACTTACGGAAAGAATCCAACGAATGTTAGCTGTTATATGTAAACTAATGGATATTACAACCATCACTTCAAACGATATGAAACTGAATTCTAAAGTAGTTCATTGGTTATGGGATATCCAACCCATTTTAGAACTGAATTCATCAAACTACGAACAATTTAAATTTGAATTTGAAGAACGTCTAGCCAATTCGGTGGCACAAATACAAGCAGACATAGAAGCAATCACACCATATCTTCAGTTGTTAGACTACATGAATGACTCCGATAAGGCTAGAGAATATATCCAGGCAATGGCTGAGATTCTAGTGCGGATTAGAAACTGTGAAAAGCAAAAAGAATGGATCAACTCAGAGGAAAAAACATTTAAATACCCAATATCTGCATTTACTCAATTGGAAGAGTTGAAAAACTGGGTTTACAATTTTTACCACCTTGTTAAAATGTGCCAGAATTGGAATAGATCTTTTTATGCTTGGATGGACGGTCCTTTTGAGTTCCTAGATCCCACAACCGCCGAAGAATATGTTGATGAACTTTACAAAGATTTTATTAAAGTACAGAAAACATACCGAAATAAATTAAGACAAATGTCTGGAGAAACGCACGCTAAGAAGTTTCAAGGATCGGTTGATGATCCCGATCCTTTAAACCAACCTGCACCGTTGCAGCTTTGCAGGAAAGCAATGCAAAATATTAAAGATTTTAGACCTGCTTTGACTCTCATGAGAATCATGTGTAATCCTGCTTTACTCCAAAGACATTGGGATGAAATGTCTGAGATTGCTGGCTTTGACATGACTCCAAATGCGGGAACCACATTGAGAAAGATGACGGAGATGGACCTCTGGGATAATATGGATTCATATGATATCATCAGTATCGGAGCTGTCAAAGAACTACAGTTGATCAGCAATTTGCAGAAAATGATGGCTGAATGGAATGATGTTGTATTCAAAACTAGTACTTATAAAGAAAGTGGAATAGTGATTCTAACTGCTCTAGATGATATTCAAGTAATTCTGGATGACCATATTATGAAGACGCTGACAATGAGAGGGTCCGTTTTTGTGAAACCCTATGAGTCTCAAGTAAAAGCTTGGTATGAGAAAATAATGAGAATGAATGCTACAATTGATGCATGGGGCAAGGTGCAATCGCAATGGCTATATCTACTTCCAATCTTCTCTTCAAAAGATATTGTAAATCAAATGCCAGCAGAAGGTATACTTTTCAAAGAAGTAGACCAAACCTATAAAAGATACATGCAGGTTGTTAGCAAGGATCCCAGAGTTATAGAAACAGCCGGTGCTGTAGGTCTCCTGGAGACAATGGTAAACGCTTTGGAAATGCTAGATAAGATCAATGATGGTGTCACATCGTACCTGGAGAAGAAAAGATTGTATTTTCCAAGATTCTTCTTTTTATCGAACGATGAGATGCTTGAGATCTTATCAGAAACTAAGGACCCTCTTAGAGTACAACCTCATTTACGAAAGTGCTTTGAAGCAATTGACCGGCTGGAATTTGATAGCTTACTTCAAATTCATGCAATGATCAGTGGTGAGATGGAAAAGGTAGATTTTATTAAAATAATTAAAACGGAAGAGGCAGGTGGTAGCGTTGAAAAATGGCTGGTCCAAGTTGAAGAGCAAATGTTAGTGTCGATTAAAGAACAGTTGTACGAAAGTTGGATGGATTACGTTACTAAACCAAGAACAGTTTGGATACAACATTGGCCCGGACAAGTTGTCATTGCAGTATCGCAGATTTACTGGACACAGAGTATGCATCAAGCATTTGCACCAGATTCTCCCGTATCTATGCCAAAGTATTCTACGCAACTTAATGATCAACTACAAGAAACAGTCGCGTTGATTAGAGATCCATCTCTAACTAACTTATCACGAATAACAATCAAAGCTCTAATTGTAATTGATGTCCACGCAAAAGATGTCACACAAGACCTAAACATTCAGAATGTTCAGAGTGATACTGAATTTAAATGGTTATCCCAACTCAGGTACTACTGGGAAAATCAGTGTAATGTCCGCATGATTAACGCAACTGTAAAATATGCGTGTGAATATTTAGGAAATAGTGATCGTCTTGTAATCACACCCTTGACAGATAGATGCTATAGAACTCTAATTGGCGCATACCATCTTCACTTGAATGGTGCTCCTGAAGGACCTGCTGGAACTGGTAAAACTGAAACTACGAAAGATTTAGCCAAAGCACTTGCTGTACAATGCGTGGTCTTCAATTGTTCGGATGGTTTAGATTACAAAGCCATGGGTAAATTTTTCAAGGGACTTGCTGCTAGTGGGGCATGGGCTTGTTTTGATGAATTTAATCGAATTGAAATTGAAGTATTATCAGTGGTAGCGCAGCAAATCTTATCAATCGTTCAAGCTGTAAGAGCAAATCTAGATAAATTTATATTTGAAGGAACTGAGCTCAAATTGAATCCGTCTGTCTATGTCTGCATTACAATGAATCCAGGCTATGCAGGACGATCTGAATTGCCAGATAATTTGAAGGTTCTCTTCAGAACAGTTGCAATGATGGTGCCTGATTATGCCATGATTGGCGAGATTTCTCTGTATTCCTACGGATTCATCGAAGCGAGAAAACTTAGTGTAAAGATTGTTACTGTCTATAAACTGTGCTCTGAGCAGTTATCATCACAAAATCACTATGATTATGGAATGAGGGCAGTGAAGAGTGTTTTATCTGCTTGTGGAAACAATAAAAGAGCTTTTCCCTTTGAAAACGAAGATATTATTTTACTCCGGAGTATAATTGACATCAACTTGGCTAAGTTCCTAGCACATGATGTTCCTCTCTTTGGGGGAATTATCAGTGACTTATTTCCAGGAATAGTCTTACCTCATGTCGATTATAGACTCTTTATCAAATGCTTTAAAGAGGCAGCAATGAGTAGAAACCTCCAACCTAAAGATTGCTTCCAATTGAAAGTCATACAAACCTATGAAATGATGATTGTAAGACATGGTTTTATGTTAGTTGGATTCCCATTTGCAGGGAAAACATCAACTTTGAAAGTACTAGCTGATACTCTTATCCAGTTGAATGTCCTAGGACAGAATCAATTGAAAGTTCAGTATCAATTTATCAATCCGAAAAGCATCACTATGGGACAACTATATGGACAATTTGATCCTGTAAATTTATACTTTTTAATTTCTTTTGCTCACGTATTTTAATGCAATGATTTTAGATTTCTTATGAATGGTTCGATGGTGTTGTTGCAACCTGCTTTAGAAGTTTTGTGGTGGATCGGACACCGGACAGAAAATGGATTATTTTTGATGGTCCTGTTGATGCAGTGTGGATTGAAAACATGAATACAGTATTAGACGATAATAAAAAGTTGTGTTTAATGAGTGGAGAGGTCATGGTAATGACTAGTTCAATGTCAATGATCTTTGAAGTTATGGATTTGGCTCAGGCATCACCTGCTACTGTAAGATTTTCCAACAAGTTAAATAAGCATCAATGTAATATTGTATGTTTTGTAAACTTCAGGTGTCTCGTTGTGGTATGATCTATTTGGAACCTTCTAATTTAGGATGGCGTCCTTTCTTTGAGTCATGGATCGTCTTGCAAAACTCAGAATGGTGCGGCGAAAATATTCAAATAATAAGAGATCTCTTTGAATGGTTAGTTGATCCTTGTTTGTATTTTATCCGAAAATACTGCAAATTGCATGCTAATCCCGGTGAAATCAACATGGTTAAAAACATGTATACCATTTTGCAAATGACCCTTGATAATGCGTGTGAAGAAAGCACAAACAAAGATGAAGATTTCAAATATATGAAAATTTGGATTGAAGCTACGTTTATCTACGCTGGAGTTTGGGGCCTTGGATGTACTTTAGATCAAGATTCTCGAGAACGTTTTGATGAATTCTACAGAACAATGTGGCGCAATGAGAACACAGATTATCCGTACCCGTTAGAAAAACTTGATGTTCTTTTTCCACTAGAAGGACTTTTGATTAACTACTGCTATACATATCGTCTCAAAGGAGCCTGGAAATACTACCCGGAATTAGTAAAGTCTATGAAAATAGAAGATGCCCAAATTATACAACGTGTCTTGGTTCCCACAATTGACACATTAAAATATGTCCATATGTTGGAATTGCACATTCAACACAAGGTCCCATTTTTATTGGTTGGACCAACTGGAACTGGAAAGAGTTATTATATCCAGGATACGTTGATGAACCGTCTTGATCAAGAAAAATACGAACCATCATTTATCACGTTTACTGTAAAAATCTCAGCTAATCAAACTCAAGACATGATCATTAGTAAATTGAATAAGATTAGAAGAGGTAAATATGGCCCAAGACCTGGTAAACATTCTGTCGTCTTCATAGATGACATGAATATGCCGGTTAAAGAAGAGTATGGAGCACAACCACCGATTGAACTCTTGAGACAATACTTTGATCATATGAATTGGTATGACTTGAAAGATACTTCTATGATTTTTATCTATAACACTTTATTTATTGCTGCGATGGGATTAGTTGGAGGCAGTAGACAAGAAATTTATCAACGATTTCTAAGACATTTTAGTGTCTTCTCGATTAATGAGTTTTCTGATGAAAGCATGAATAAAATATTTAGTAATATTTTATTATTGGGATGGAAAAAGAATGGTTTTCCTAGCGATGTTATTGTTACCGTGGGTGCAATGGTTTCAGCAACCTTTGAAATATACATGAAGGCAATTGAAAATCTGAGACCTACGCCTGCAAAATCCCACTACGTTTTCAACCTACGAGATTTTGCTAGGGTTATTTTTGGCTGCTCCCTTCTGAGAAAAGATTCCGCTGAAGATAGGAAAACATTTGCTAAGCTGTGGATTCATGAAATACTCAGAATATTCTATGACCGCCTTATTGAAAGCACAGATAAAACATGGTTATTTGGTGAAATTCGAGAAACCACACGTGTATACTTTAAGGACTCATTAGAAAACATTTTTGATAATTATCCAAGAGATGCAAATGGTAAAGTACCTGAATCAGCAATGAAACAACTTATGTTTGGGACTTATTTGGATGCAGACGGTAGCGAAGAAGATATTAAATATGAAGAAGTCGTTGACCAAGAAGCACTGTTTAACCTAGCTATGGGTTTCATAGACGAGTATAATTCTACGCACAAAGCTAAAATGGAAATTGTCTTGTTTCAATATGCATTAGAACATTTAAGTAAAACTTGTAGAATACTAGCAATCCCATCAGGAAGTGCTTTATTGGTAGGAGTAAGTGGCTCAGGAAGACAATCGTTAGTCCGCCTTGCTACAACTATTGCTAATTTTACATTCTTCCAACCTGAGATCAATAAAAACTATGGCATAAACGAATGGCGTGATGATCTTAAAAAAGTTCTTAAAGAATCCGGCGGACGCGGTAAATCTTCCACATTTTTATTCTCAGAAGGGCAGATTAAAGAAGAAAGCTTCCTTTCTGATATTGACAATCTTTTAAATTCTGGTGAAGTACCAAATATTTATGCTATTGATGAAAAGCAAGAAATTCTAGAATTGGTTCGGCTTGCAGCCCAAGGTGGCAATAGAAACCTTGATGTCAGTGCACTAGCAGTGTTTTCTTTTTTCATCAAGAGATGTAAAGAACGATTACATGTTATGCTTTGCTTCAGTCCAATTGGGTCCTCGTTTAGACAACGGCTTCGATTATATCCTTCTTTGGTAAACTGTTGTACTATCGATTGGTATGAAGACTGGCCTGAAGATGCTTTGGAGATGGTAGCTCATAACTGGATATCCGACATTAATCTAAATACCGATGTCAAAGACGCCGCTGTTATTGCTTGCAAACAATTTCACGTGGTGGCTCGTGAAGTATCAGCTTCCTTCCAAAAAGCAACAAGTCGTAAAACATACGTTACATCAGCTTCTTACCTAGAGTTAATTAAATCTTTTACGGTGTTAACAAATAAGAAACAGCAGGAAATTATGTTAAATAAGAATAGATATTTGACTGGTTTAGATAAACTACAAAATGCTTCTTCTCAGGTTGCAGGAATGCAGAAAGACTTGGCAGAATATCAACCACTACTTTTAGAAATGAGTGCTAAAGCTAATGAAATGTTAAAACAAATTGAAACTGAAACAAAGGAAGTAGAAAAAACCTCTGTCCAAGTTAGAAAAGATGAGAAAGTAGCAAATGTACAAGCTGCTTCTTCACAAGCACTCAAGAAAGAGTGTGAAGCTGATTTGGCTGAAGCTATTCCAGTCTTAGAAGAAGCATTAAACGCTCTTAATACATTAAAACCAGCTGATATTACTCTAGTCAAATCAATGAAAAATCCGCCGGAAGCTATCAAAATCGTAATGGGAGCTGTTTGCGTGATGCGGGATATAAAACCGGATCGCATCAACGATCCATCAACTGGTTTCAAAATATTAGATTACTGGGGACCAAGCAAACGCCTTCTAGGAGACATGAATTTTCTACAAATCTTAAAAGATTATGATAAAGATAATATCAAACCGGAAATTATGCAGAAAATTAGAAAGGAGTATCTGCCACATAAATTATTTAAGCCTAGTGTGGTTGCAAAAGCTTCAAGTGCAGCTGAAGGTCTTTGCAAGTGGATCATAGCTATGGACATGTATGATAACGTTGCTAAATTAGTAGCACCCAAGAAAGCAAAGCTAGAAGCTGCTGAAAGAGAATATGCTGCAACGATGGCCTTGCTACAAGAAAAGAAAGGTGAATTAACCAAGCTAGAAGAGAAACTAGCAAATCTCAATGATCTTCTTGATGAAGCCATGAGGAAGCAGAGAGAACTCAAAGATAACGTTGAAAACGTCGCAAACAAACTAGCCCGTGCTGAAAAGTTGATTGGTGGACTTGGAGGTGAACGAACCAGGTGGATGGAAGCAGCGGAAAATCTCCAGCTTCTTTATGATTCACTCGCTGGTGATTTGTTAATTTGCTGTGGGCTTATCGCTTATCTCTCTCCATTTACTCTTCCATACCGACAACAAACCATACAAGGATGGCATGATTACGTCAGAGAACTGAAAATTCCCTGCAGTAAAACATTTAACTTTGTTGACATACTAGGAAGTGAAATAAAAATACAAACGTGGTGCATAAATAATCTGCCCCGCGATGCATTTTCGATTGAAAATGGAATTATTCAGGATTCATCCAGACGTTGGTCGTTGCTTATTGATCCACAAGGTCAAGCCAATACATGGATTAAAAAACTAGAAAAAAAGAACGAGTTGGAAATCACGCGATTCTCAGACTCCAACTACATGAAAATTTTAGAGCGATGTATTCCGATTGGAAAGCCAGTATTGATGGAGAATATCCAGGAAGAATTGGAAGCACCTCTAGATCCATTGCTGTACAAGTTGACCTTTATGCAAGCTGGCGTTGAACTTATCAGCCTTGGTGATAATGTCATACCATTTCATAAAAACTTTAAATTTTATTTGACGTCCAACTTAAGAAACCCTCATTATCTGCCAGAGGTTTTCAACAAAGTCACAATAATTAATTTCTCGTTAACAATCGATGGTCTTCAAGATCAACTGCTCGGAATTGTCGTTGCCAAAGAACGTCCCGATTTGCAAAGACAACGAGAAGAACTCATCATGCAAAGTGCGGAGAATAAAGCTTCACTTGCTAGAGTAGAGGAGAATATTTTGAAAACTTTAAGTGAGAGTCAAGGTGATATCTTAGAGGATGAAAGTGCAATTGAGGTGCTTGATTATTCAAAAGCTCTTTCTATCGATATCATGGCCAAGCAGAAACACGCAAGGGAAACAGAGAAGAAAATCGAAGGTTTTCGTCTAGATTATAAACCAATGGCAGAACACAGTGCTGGATTGTATTACTGCGTTTCGGACCTGCCCAACGTTGACCCAATGTACCAATTTTCGCTAAACTGGTTCATAAATCTGTACATCATGAGCATCGAGAATGCAAACAAATCGCGTGACTTGGAAAAACGACTCAAGTTCTTGAAAGACACATTTACCTACAATTTATACTCTAACGTGTGTAGATCACTTTTCGAGAAAGACAAACTAATGTTTTCATTTATTCTCTGCACAATGATTATGATCTCGCAGAGGAAATTGGAGGAAAAAGAAGTTAAGTTTCTACTGACAGGCGGTGTTCATGTAGAGAATCCGCATTCAAATCCAGGTAAAGATTGGTTAAGTGAAAAGTCATGGGACGAAATTTGTCGTGCTACCGAAATGAGACCATTTAACGGACTCAGAGAACACGTCGCAGGTAATTCTAGACTATGGCGTGCATTATATGACCACGCAAAACCTCATAGCACAGCTATTCCATCGCCATTTGAGGATAATTTAACAATATTCCAGAAATTAATCATTATTAGGTTGATACGACCGGATACTTTGTTTTTGGGTATTTCTAATTTTGTTTCCAGCGAATTAGGTGCAAAGTTTACGCAACCACCTCCTTTCGATATTGCAAAGTCCTACGAAGACTCTACGTGCTTAACACCTTTAGTCTTTATCCTAAGTCCTGGTAATGATCCATTGGCGGCACTGTGGAAATTTGCAGAGATCAAGGAGATGCAAGAGAGTTTCAGTTCTATTTCATTAGGTCAAGGTCAAGGCCCTATTGCGCAAGAACTGATGGAGAATGCCCAAGAAGTAGGAGGATGGGTGTGTTTACAAAATTGTCATCTGGCCGTATCATGGATGCCTACATTAGAAAAAATATGGGAAGAAATGGATTTAAACAATACTCATGAACATTTTCGACTTTGGTTAACGAGCTATCCATCTGATAAATTCCCAGTTTCAATTCTACAAAACGGTGTGAAAATGACTAATGAACCACCTTCTGGTCTCCAACAGAATTTACTAAGATCCTACATGAGTCCTCCAATAAAAGATCCAGATTTCTACGAGAGTTGTCCGGGAAAAGAAGGAATGTTTAGTAGGCTACTCTACGCGATAGCTTTCTTTCACGCTGTGATCCAAGAACGACGTACATTTGGTCCTCTTGGTTGGAATATTCCCTATGGTTTCAACGAATCAGATATGGACATTTCAGTGCAACAACTTCAGATGTTTGTTAATGAAAACAGTGATAATCCTTATGAAGCTGTTACTTACCTAACAGGTGAATGTAATTATGGTGGACGAGTCACGGACGATTGGGATAGACGACTGATTGTCACTATACTAGCTGATTTTATTAATGATAATGTTGTTAAAAACATGGATTATCTTTTCGTCAATATTGATGAAATCTACGGCCTTCCAAGAAAGACTGGATACGATGACTACGTCGAATGGATCAATGGTCTACCAGCAATCCACCCACCTGAAGTATTTGGACTTCATACTAACGCAGGAATTACCAGAGATCTTCAAACTAGTAATAATATCCTAGCTTCCATGATTCTAGTACAAGGAGAAGATACTTCTTCGGTTGGTGAAGAAACAGACCAACTTATCAGCATGATAGCAAAGGATATCCTATCAAAATTGCCGAAAGCTTTTGACATTGAGAAAGCTGTTCAGAAGTACCCAGTAGAATATACTGAATCAATGAATACAGTATTAGTACAAGAAATGGAACGCTTTAATAAACTTCATCGGGAAATAGTTTTATCCTTAAACAATATTATTAAGGCAATCCAAGGTTTGGTCATCATGTCTCCTGATCTGGAACTGATATTCAACGCAATTCTTCTGGGAAGAATACCTGCACAATGGAGTAAAGTGTCATATCCAAGCTTAAAGTCTCTGCCCAATTATATATCAGATTTCATTGAAAGACTAGAATTTCTTGATGCATGGTTTCACAATGGGAAACCTCCTTCATTCTGGTTATCTGGATTCTTCTTTACACAAGCTTTCCTAACTGGTGCCAAACAGAACTATGCCAGAAAGTACCAGATACCAATAGACCAACTGACATTTGATTTTGAAGTGCTCAAGGTAACTTCTATAAAGAAATCTGTTGAAAATGGGATTTACACCTATGGGCCTTTCACTGATGGAGCAAGGTGGGATTTAAATGCGGGTGTTTTAAGGGAATTGTATCCTAAGGTTTTATACGACGTAATGCCTGTTGTCTGGATAAAACCGATCTTGGTAACAAAATATAACGAAGGAAAGAGATACAAATGTCCTCTTTATAAAACATCTGAACGCCGGGGAATTCTATCCACCACAGGACATTCCACAAATTACGTGCTGCCTTATTTATTGAATACCGAAATTTCATCCGCACATTGGGTCAAGCGCAGCGTAGCATTGTTATGTCAACTTGATTGATTTGAATCAACCAAGATTGGACATGATTGGATTTGATCGTATACGAAATAGGTGTGCTAATAAATTACTTTGTTAGCTTCCTCCAAATAATTCTACTTGGTTTTCTGAATTTCTAATGCTCTACTGAAATATTTGCGAGAATTGTGCAGAAAATAATTGAATACTTTTGTAATCTATGGCAACCAATTATTATAAAATTGTATAACAACTATATATCTTTATGGAAAAAAACTAAACTACGTAATTATTGCTAGACAAATTGCACTTTATCACGGCTAATGGCAGCACACAAAAAAAATAATAATTGATTGCACTCGCGTAATCGATATTTCATACAAAAGTCTCATGCACGCACCACGACAACGTCGAAAATTGTTAAGGTGGGTGGAATTGGCATTAATGTATGGCAAGTTGGGCAGCATGTTCAGTCTTCGTCGCGATGCCATCATTGAAACGCCACGGTGTCATGGAAACCCTGCAAACAAACATAAACTAAAAGTTCGTATTGTATGCACAAACGCACATAAAACGTAAACATCGCAAACAAAGCCGTGTTAAATTAAACAACGTGCATCACTTTTGCATAATTAATCATCAAATAATGCAGTTGGTACGATGGTAACCGGATACTACATGACGCCAGTAAATCCGTCTTCTGCCATTTTACCACATGCCAGTGATGGCCAATCTTATAATAAATTGACATTAACTTCCTTGTGGGATTATGTGGCAAGATCGCAATGCCTACCAGGTATATATTTTGTTGCCTTTGCCTATAAGCGAGCTTCCTAGTAATTTGAGCTGCTTTTATGAGAGTTGTTTACTTTTCTAGAGAACATAGACTTAGATGCATTTTTTGCTATGATTCACGATCGCCTCAAGAGTCCCGAGTGGGAAATTCGCCAAAATGCTCTCAGGGTGTTGGTTGATTTCATGCCCTTGTTATCAGTTGAAACTTTAGACGAACGTATCGCCAGTGTTTTACCAGATTTAGTCCACAATTTAGGTCACTTGGGACCTGCTGTGCGTAAAGGTGCCGTGGACGCACTGAAAGCCTACTTAAATTTATCAGTAAAACCCAATGCCATCACTAGAGAGCTAGTCGAATGGGGTGTGGAGAAACACCACGAAAATAAAATACCTACCAACGTGGTATTAGGCATCATTATGTGCTTGCCGTTTGTGATTAACGGCAAGCTAAATGATCAAACCATCAATTACCTAATCCACAATTTACTCGATAAGATCGTCAAGGTTATTCATCAAGAAACTGTGTTGAGAGCTTTGGTACGGATTAGAGATTTAATCGGTGGTCCTAAATTTGATGCAGCACTTTCCACGCACGATACCTACAACTGCAAGAGAAACTTTGAACTGTTATGCGGGGTTTACGATCTTCATTTATTCAACAACACTTCTAGTAGAATTAGCAACAATATTTTTGTTCTGAATGACAATGAAACTTTTACTGATTCCGATAATAGTTTTTCAATCGCAGTGAATGACAGTGATCGCGTTATACTAGAAACCGAAATCCGATTAGATTCAGGACCTGCAATCACGATGAAAATTCACGAGGAAAATTCACCATCTAACTCTTCAAGTCCTACGAGTAACAGGTATGTAAAATGTTTCTATCAACACAACATGATCAATACTGATTCCTTATCATTATGTATATCATCGGACATTAACCCCAGGCATCACGTGTGCACCCTGCTTAAACTAATTGTATATTTTATGCACCCTCCCACAAAGCAACACGTAAACGAACAAAAACCACACAAATCCATACAAAACGCAATAATATTGTTAGAATATTATTGATGAATTAGATGCGTACTATTGATCAACTACTTGTGTTGGACTTGCAGGACCAGCAGTCGGACATTCAAAGTTTTGCCCGACTTGAGTCTAGAGGACAGTTATATTGAACCAGTCAAAAGAACACCACGTAGAGTACGTTTTGGAGGTGAAGTTGTTAAATTAAGAACACCAGACAGTGATAGTAACATTGGCGTAAATGAGAACGACGCAACTATATCAATTATTTCCGATGGAGATCAACCTATAATTGAAATTAATTATATTCAAAATGAAACAAAGACAACTACGAGAACTACTAGAAGTTTAATACCAATTCCAGTAAAGCATACTCAATCAGCACCCGCTAGTCCTACTGGGAATAGTGGGATAAGAAGTTTTGCAACGTCGAAAGAGTATAGATCATCTCTAAACTTATGTAAGAAGGTTTCACCAATATGGGGAAAATCTAGAATACCTAAAAGAAGAAGAACAGAGGTTAAGAAAACAATAGATACAAAACTACAAATGAATATTATTGAAGGAAAAAACAAAGAAAGAAACTTATTAAAACCTCCAGAACCACAAAGAGTAAAAAAGAAGTTGAAAGAAAAAAATACTATTACTAACGATGGTACCTCAAAGGTTAAGGATAATAAAGATAAACAAAGCAGTCCCAAAGTTAGTAAGCTATCAGAAAAAAAGAAAAAATTTTCGAAACAGATTGTAATTCCTCCAATCCAGCAAATTAAGAAAGAAGAAACCTACAGCCCAATATCAAAGCACAATCAAATTGAACTTTTTCATAACTTGACAAGATCACCATCACCTCGTCTAGATGATAGAGCACAATTTTCTTCTTCGGCAAATTTAACGCCTACTTCTGAATTATCCCATGACGATACCCCAGTAGGACCTAAAATACAAGAATTAAGTGTTGCTTCTCTTCCAGCAATTCCTCTTCCTAGTCTTTCAGTGCAAACACCGATAGAATCACAACAAGAAGCAGAATCACAACACTTAATAATTAAACAATCCAGCAATCAAAATGGTAAATGATTAGAAATAATTGTATAAATTTTATTCTACTATTTGTTTCTTGTAAATCTATAGACAATGACATTGTTGCGGAAGACGCAGCTTTTCAAATATACACCTCATCAGAAGGCCCACCTGAAGACTCTCACGATTCTCCGATACCAGAAAACAATTCAGGGGATTGTTTAACATGTTCAAGTAGTGGCAGTGAGACGGGAATTTGCCTTGAAAAGTTTTACGCATCACACCTAGATGATAAGACGATTGAAAATCTACAGAACATGGTGAGCGTTCTTATCTGATACAAATAGAAATCAATGTATTGCACACACAAAAAGTAAGAATGGTATCTAGAAAAAGTAAGAATAGTAGTAAAAGATTACGTATTTTTGGGTGTAGATTATAGGAATAGGGAAAATAAGTAAAAGCTGAAAAATGAGCGCGTTTATCCGGTGATTGTGAGAGCTGTTAACCTACTTTTGTCTTGTATACTTACGGCCATTTGCTAGGTTTGGGGAACTTTTATTTCAGACGTTCAATTGTTCTACTTTGTTACAAATTACAAGATAGCTAAATATTTTCCTAGAAAGCACGTTGTACAGAATAAAATAATTTCATGATTCATCAAATGTATTTAATTTTATTTCTTTCTATATTCAATTAAATTCATCAACAACCATATGTTGAAATTGCCTACAATAACTAATATGTAATTAAATTCTATCTAGTAGAAATCTTGCATTTAAATGCTATTCTGCTTAAAACAAATGTCGCGTTCCAGAAATAAACAGGGTGTCTTATCCAAACCTGAATCTCGTGACATATTAAACTTTCTGCACAATCGTGCACCACGCTGAGTGGGTGATTAATATTTATTTTGTTTTTACCACGTTTGCCTGAAAATGTCACAGCTAACATTGTCCAAAGCAGACTTATGCTAATAGGTGGCTGGTATTTATAAGATTTACATATTTTTGGCCTATTTCTGAAAAACAGTCACAAAAACAGCATTTGCCTGTATAAATAAATATTTCGAAATTAACCCGTTATATTGATAACATAAGAGAACAAGTACAAAAATATGAACAACATGCATTTACATTTTTTGCTGATATTAATCACTTGAACATTTAACAAAATTTATGAATATTGGTAAAAATTATATTTTTGGTTACAAGTAGAATAATTAGTAATTAGTAATTCAGTCATGAAAATAAGGTTGAAAACCTCTATAAGTTGTTAAGGTAAAAATGCGCTGAAATTTGCATTGTTCCCATTTTATTGCGCTCGATGCAACGCTGATTTACGAGTATTATGCAATACAAACTTAATGAGGCTTGAAATGGAAAGAGATGTATTTATGATAGTCAGAAATTTGTTCAATTGCTAAAATATTGTAATACGCTCATTTCAGTGTAATATGAACCGGAAATTGCGACCTAGCAAAATGTATTGAGGTTGCTTTAATTGCTCATTAATAAGCATGAAATGATGAAGAAATAATAAAGAGGGACTAGGTAAACACCCAATTTATTTGGCAATTTTAAAAAAATCTTTAGTGACACAATATTTGGCTTTTAATGCAATAAATTTTAATTTAAACTCTCAAACTAAATATTCCAGAAGATAATTGCATATTGATGTTAAAATTTTAAAACTTGCATAGAATATGTGTCGATATAACACTTTATATTAAACTTTATCATGTTCATAATCATCCTTGACCTCTAACCTGAACACTCCCAAAATTTATACTCATGTTGAGCACGCGCAATATAAATTATCTTCTATCTATCTATTAACTATCCATTTTCATTTGCTTACAAATCCCACAATTTCATTCAACACATTCCAATCCTTCCACAATATGTTTCATGTTTCTGTTCAATATGAGTCCTAGTTCTTGCGAATCCTTCTCATGTTCCTCACTTTACAACCTCCTCGAAAAGAACAGCTAATGACGTCTCGCATGAGCCCACCATATAGTAACAGCATAATAATGAATGACTATGTGCTTGTATAATGCAGGACGATGTTAAAGCACGTCAGAGAGGATTGGACGAACTACTAAGGGTTATTCGCTCACCCACAGTCTTGGACTCGCTCCAAGACCGTCTACCTTCGTTGTTCTACATTCTGTTCTCTGCTGTCCAGCATTCAAGTTTACAACCAGTAGTTGATGTAAGTAACTAATATATATACTCTTTCAATATTAATTGTTTTCTTCGTGATTTTCCAGGAAGTATTAACAGTAATCTTCAGCAACATGAAACAAGACTCATTAATGCTTCGCTTGCAACAAATATGCCTGAGTCTAGCTAAACTAGGCTCACCCAATGGCATTCGTCTAGCAATTATCCTGATGCGTCGAATTCTACCCAAATTGGTAGTTGATCAGTTATTGACTGATTCTATTATTGGAGCAAAGAGTTCAAAGGTACATTTACTTCATGTTTATTGATACCATTATTACCTCACATTATTTGATCCATTTCAGATACGAGAAGGTGCGTTACAGATTGTAATGACAGTGGCACGAATGTATCCAAGTACGGATTTTAACGTGCCTAAAGCCTTACGTTCAGTGATAAAATCTCTAACTGATAGGAAAAGGAAAGTTCGTCAAGCAGCTCTTGAGACAGTGGCAGCTTTAGCTCAGATTACTGGCAATTCCATGGTGTTGGAAATAGCTCAGGATGCCACATCAACAATGGAATCACCGGAACGGCAACAGATACTTCTTGTGATCAGGACTAGATTAAGTAGAAAGCAATTACCTATAGTAAATGCTAATGGCATGGTGCAGTATTCGACACCTCAGGGTGATTCAGAGATAGAGTGGTTGTGTAGAGGACATTCAGCAAGTTCATCACCATCATCTTCTTATGTTAATAACAATAGTTTTCAAGAAAATAATGACGATTTAAGAAGAGAGGAATGTGATGACCGAAATAATAATAAAGTTGTAAGGAGGCAGTCTGGGATGTTAATGGGACAAAGATTGGTTTCAAATAGCGCAAGGGAATATAGCAGTTTCAATCGCGATTTGGAAGATGTAGAGCGAAGTATACAAAGTGAAGTTGAAAGTAAAAGATTTGTAGAGGAGCATTTACCAAGATCAGCTAGTTCTCCTGGTATTGTAACTGATGGCAGAGATTCAGGATCTAAAGTGAACTATTGGAGGAGCAATGCACGAAATCACTCTACATGTGAAGACATAGAATCAGACTGGTCCTACAAAGTAAGTTGTAGAATCTAATTCTAGAACGTAGCACCACCGTAACACTTTCCATTCCGTACTCCTTTCCAAACACAACACGATTTGCGCACGTCGCACACGATGTGTAACAACCATAAATATCGATCACACAAATGTCGAAAAAACACCGACGTCAGAGCCATTCGACGCGTTCAGTAGATGGTAGTCGCCGCACCGCTGATGATAATAGCTCAATAAAATGTGCACCTCACAAACTGCAAAAAATACTTAGTAACAAGCATTGTAAATAAAGTTAGTGACGTAAAAATCGAAAATCGATTTTTTGTGAAGTTTCTCAGACTTTATTGTATTGCAATGAATTGTAAAGATTAGTAAACAGACAAAAAGACAAAAAAGTGAAGGAAATGATTGTGTGTCGTTTGGTTACTCTACGTCCTTTATTTCTCAACAATTTATACGTCGTAAGTAACCATTATTAATAAGAACGAGATATAAACAAGTAGATTTATTCGTATAAGTGTTATAAAAAGAGTGAAATTATCGACATTTAAATTCATGTCAGAATGATTATCTATTGTTGACTTTGACCGGGTTAGTAATTGTCCCACATTTAAATGCTTTCAACATTTATTAAAAACACCAGAGTTGTTTTATCAAGGACTTTCCTAATAATATTTCCACATTTTATTCTATTATAGGAAGAATCCCATGAAGAACAAATCGGCAACCGAACACAGGTGTGGGCTATCGACCCGACTGCTTTTACCAATGTTGGTGGCGGTAAATTATCATCAGCTAACGGTATAAAACTAGTATAAATTGATATGGAACCAGTTACATGATTTAACATGTGCAGGTACCCTAAGGCAAGTGTACGTGGTGAAAAACTCCAATGATTCTAAAACTGCAGCAACTAACACTGACCTCCGACAAAAATCACCTCTACGGAGAAGTGGGCGGTTTCGGAGTCAAAGAAGCCAGCGAGGGAGATCATTTTCACCACCTACATCAACACCACACTTAAATGAATTTTTTGGTTCTAATCCTCCTATACCACAAGCGACGCAAAATCAAGAACGATTCATCAATGCTGGAAATTACAATGATAGACATTATATGCCAAAAGTAGATCACGAACCGATCAGGAAGAGTTTTTCATCGGAACAGATAACTGGCTTGGATCGGTTTAGAAAAGAACATACATTCTCATCTGGATCGTCTTCAAGTAAGGCATTCGTTTTATGCAATTATAGAAGAACCATTTAATAGTTGTGGTTTACAGGTTCAAGTACAAAGCAAAGCGGAGGAAATTGGAGAGACCTGCGAAGTGGTATTCCGGTTCCTATTTACGACTCCAAACTGAAGATAAGAACCAAGAATGCCAACAATGCGGGAAAGACGAAAGGCCCCATGACTATTCCATATCATCCAACGTGAGTCCAAATTAATATTTGTTGTGTGATTCTCATTGAAATACGAGAACACGATAACGTACTGAAAATAGATCAATTAACACGAATAATGAACACGAAATTAATTCAATGACACTAATTAATCTAACATGAAAGTTCAATTGTTAGTGTTTTCATGCAAAGAATTTAAGAAAGAAACTTAAGACTAAATTTATCTCGATGACCTTTACAAAGCACTCTTATGTTAATAACACGAAACACGCGATTAGAAATTTACTGCGAAACGGAAACTTTAGCAACTCTCTTCGCAAAAAATACCAATAATAATTATGGTAGAACGTACCGAGTCATCGATTTTAAACGCGCCGAGTGCAAATATGTTTGTATGCATAATTATTTCCATGAATTAGAAGAACATGACTGAATATTTGATCACTTTATATTATACTTGACTTTATATTAATAAATAATGATCACTGTCAAAACGTAAATTAATATTTAGTGCATAAAGCAAATTCCAAGTCTAGTTCTAAATAAATATTAATTTTAACGAATATTGGAGCATGAAATTGATGGAAAATAGAATTAAGCTAATCAAATGTATTTGCCCTCAGTAAACATCAATTGTTGTAAATTACCGTAAAACTTTAATCTATAGCCACCGACATAATGGTAATTATCTGCTCCGCTCCGTAGCTCACTCGATAAGCCTTCTGGTTGTAGCAGTGATAGTGAGATGCGTATTCTGGGGACACGGGTTCAGATCCTGCTGAGAGTGTATTAATATACTACCACAGAATTCAGTCCCAATAACTGCTAATAACCCCAACCCTGGTGGTTGATGCAATCTGCACGGTTGCAGTGTGCTTAAAAATTAATAATAGTTTAAAAAAACTGTTTTATAAACGATTATTATCTTTAAATACTTTAAAATCACGTCATTACTCAATTTGTAAAATACTCTAAAACCTCACTTTTGCTATCCAATTAAAATGAAAAACAATTATTTGACCTCATTTTGTGTGAAAATAGTTACGCCCTATAAAAAATTGATTTAAACGTTTATAAAGACCCTCGTATTTCATATAAATTAGGGCACAAGATATAAGGGCGAATTTGAATATTCGTATATTGAAAGTGTTACAAAAGAGTCCAATGTACACCTGTCGGAATTATTTAGGGCATGGGTGGAAAATGGATGCAATTTACTTCACATTTTCCGCCACGTGGGCTTCATAAGAAATACCTAGTTTGTTTGTGTTGTTCAGAACTAAAGTAGAACAAGTGTACATTATTTAGTTGAGGTATTTGAACTTCATATACCTCGGATGTGAATATTTAACTTGTTGCATTGGAAACATCATGGAAACAACTTAAATCTATTATAATGGTAAAATTAAGTAAAATTATTGTATTTATAATGACCCAATCTAAAAGTACATGAATAGAACAAAAGTAGGAACAGTAAATGCATTATGCGTAAATTAGAATTTTATTAGAAAGATCCACCACACACACCATTCCTGCGTGCCCAGAGTTCGTGAGGTCAGAGTGCCGATTCCTTTGCGGTTCACACCTCCACCATTAGCACAAAACCGCAGAACCCATAACTCACAACAAAGATTGAGCTTATTTTAGCCGGCCACACGCGGTTATCTCTCACAGTAAGCGTATATTCATACAGGTGCTGTGTTAGTAGTGAGGTGGTGGTCGATATTATTCCGGTAAATCGGCTGACGTACGCGTCGGCTGCTTTAAACCGGGGTACACCACCTCAGTGAGCCGCCGCGGGTCCGAGCCGCCACTGTATCGGTCAGAGTGCGAATCAATGCGGCGGCCGCCGCCGTGCTGCCCACAAATCGTGACGCGGTGCATTACAATGAGCGCCTACTACGACTTGGGATTTAATATAAATAGCCTTCTGTAATTAGTGCTAACAAATATAAAATAAACAAAGAACAATGTTGTGCCACAATTCGTACTTCTCTCATAAAGATAATGCTAGTGAAAGAGATAATAATGTTTGGGGATTACGAGAAGAGAAATATAAGTTGCGGAATCCTTTTAGGTGTTGTTATAGAGTGTGCAGAACGCGAAAAGTCGCGCATTTAACACCGCCCCCGACAGGAACACCTGTGTTGTCAATTACGGTATTACCGGAAAACTTAGAAGTTGTGTATGTTTGAAATTTGTAGCAAGTTTGAACAAAATATAAATTTCTATGTTTTAACGTAAACTTCACCTTCTAGGGTAAAATCTCCAAGTCCTACATCAACACCGGACAAACACAGCATATCCAATAACTCCCTCAATCCTCACCCATTCTCCTCGGGCAGTGAATCATCCGGGTACTTTACGCCGCCACCGGAAACTCACCATGAATCCCATGTTAGTTCTGACCTCATTACTCCTACTCTAACTCCTCAATTAACACCTCAAATCAACCCTCAACCTGAACGCTTTGTGCGCGTTGAAACACCATGTAAAATCGACAGCGAATCTGAAAGCGTCGAAGATGATGATGACCATAGCCAATCATCAACACCACAACTACCAAAAATATCAAACCCAGATCAATTGGATAACTCCGACGAGGTTGATAACATTAGCTCTAAAACAGAGTTTCGTGCATCTAGCAGTCTTAGCAGCCTCAATTTCGTGGAAAGAGTGTTATCCAAAAATGCAAACACGAACAGTTTAGAGTTCTCTAAAGTATCCATTGATGACTTGGATGCATCTCGACGGCAGATTGACGTTGAAATAGTAACTCACATTCAAAGGAAAAATGTGAGCTCAGCACCAGCATTAAATGATTTTGGGACTTTTGCATCACGCCCTTCATCTGTAAGGAACACACTGCCAGGTTCATGTAGTGAATCGTTAGATGATACGGAAGCGCCAGAAGAGTTGTATAAAAGCACCAGTCCCGAAAAGAAGTCTCCGATTAAAGTAATCAAGTCTTCTATAGCAAGAAGAAAATCATCAAAGTATGGTACAGCAGAATATAACGAAAGTACTGGTGATAGGCCATTTACAAAACCACGAGAAGCATTTCACGATGTATGCGCACAGTTAGAGAGTGCCGAATGGGAGATTACCATGAAAGGACTGCAAGGACTAGTTAGGCTGATTAGGCACCATAAAGAAGTCGTAGAAAACCAGATGCATGCTGTTTGTGTCATGCTTGGAAAACATGTGAGAAATCTGCGGTCACAAGTGGCAAGAAATGCTTGTTATGCTGCTACTGAATTGGCAAAACTTAGTAAAAGACCGTTGGAAATGGTACGACTAGAAATAGAAATACTAAAACGTGTTTTCAATTATTAATACTTTTTTAGGAATTGGATGAATTAGCAACACCTCTTCTTCATCGCACAGCAGACACCAACAAATTCCTCCGAAGTGATGCCAATGCAGCATTGGATGAGATGGCAGCTCAGCTCTCAGTGCCTAAATTGGTTTCGGTGATTACATTTCGTGGTAGTTTGCATCAAAATGCAGTAGTACGAAGCGCATCGGCTCGACTTCTCTGTAATATTGTGCAACGTCTTGGGTCTGAGAAAGTTTTCCAACTCCCACGAGATACACGCGATAAGATTTTACTAGCTGGTGCGAATGGACTGTTAGAAGGCAGCCTGGAAACCAGGTTTGTGCTCAAGATCATATAAAGTTTTACTAGTTACTAGTTTGAGTGTGCAATATTTTATTACAGACAACACGCTAAAATGCTCCTGGGAATGTTAGCTGAACATAGTCAGATTCAGAAGGCAATGGCAGATGCCGTTCCAGCAAGTATACTGAGACATATTGAGAAGACAATGAAACTGCTCATAAAATAATCATATTTTAGAAATCATTAGTACATGAGGCTTAATAAGAATAATTTGAACGTATTATTCAATACATTAGTGTTATAAATTTATCATTTTTGGAGTAAATTTATGAATATTAAACATGAGTTGATTTGATTCATTATTATTACTGTTAATTGTTTATGTTGTATAAAATTTGGCAACTACCCAATGTTAATCACATGAAGTAAATTGTAAATAACCACATCGTAATAAATTATGTAATTAAAAGCAACTGAACTATTCCTACAAAGTTAAAACACCACATGCCCCTGTGAGAATTTCGCAGCCTTCCTAATTATTTCGCAGATTAATTCTCAATCTTAAAAGATTGTCACGAAATCAAAAATAAAATTCATAGAAATGTAAAAATTAGGAAGTATAGGCCTATTATGCGACTAACGTCAAAACCACGTGCTCCTGTCAGATTTTAGCGTCTTTTTGAATTATTTCTCCAATTAATTGACCCTGGTGTCTGAAAGTTCCTAGTGTACGTTTGTGCTTCACTCTTTAAAGTATGCCACCAAGTTTGGGTCAAAATTCAAAAGACTGTTGATATTAGAGGGTATATGTCCAAAGGGGCGGAGCTTAGTAAGCGGGTGACGTCACAACCACGTGCTTCTGTCAGATTTTAGCGTCTTTTTGAATTATTTCCCCAATTAGTTGACCTTGGGGCCTGAAAGTACCTAGTGTACGTTTGTGCTTCACTCTTTAAAGTATGCCACCAAGTTTGGGT